>CAKAOH010040188.1:0-28762 GCA_916701665.1 Sebastiscus tertius | reverse complement strand
CATCCTTAAACTCTTTGGTCATCTCTGCTCTCTTAACATAGTGAATTTTCCTTTTCCAAATATAATCAAAATTAATTTGGTTGATTTTTTAATAGCTCTATTTGGAATAGCCATTGAGTATGCTGGAAAGATACATCTTGAGATGCTTTCCATTTTTGTCAAGAAAATTTGACCCAGTAAACTAATATCTCTTAATAACCACAAGGTAAGTCTATTTTGGCCATCATATATTACTTTCCACAGATTCTTAATGGGGCTGATGTGTTGCGTAGGCTGATATGGATCCTGCCTCTGTTCAATGGGGTTTGTGTTGTGTAGACTGACATGAATTTCTAATTAAGTTCAAAGAAATAAACATCAATAAAAACCTTGTTTCATTTATATTTGTTCAAGATAAATGTTTTTTTCCACCCGTATCTTCATTATAATTGATTTTTCTTTTTTATTACATTTTATCACAAAAAACAAATAGCACTTTTGTTCATAAATATTATCCTACAGAGGTAAAAGGCAAATATGAACAATATATGCTGTCTATATTGCTTGTAATTGGGATAAAGTAAACATCTGTTAAGTATTTTTACATAAATTATGTTATGGCTGTATTGATTTAAAAACCCAATAATGGGGTGGGTCCACCAGACCCGCAAACTTTGGCTGAGTAACAAAGACATGAACACCACACAAGGGTTGAAGGCACAGTTTCTGAATATGGGATAAGATGGGGTGGGACAGAACCTGCCAAAATCAAAAATAATTGAATAAATAAATAAATGACTGGATAAATAAATAAATATCCCATTAAAAGAAGCAAAAATACATGAATACATAAAAGTGGAAATTAAACAGAAGAGTGAATAAATAAGGTAATTAATACAAAGTTAAATATATATATAAAAAATCAAATTAAAACAGAAATATAAATTTATGTCACATTTGATCAATTCATTAATGGCTACATTTATTTTTTATATTATTTTTGCTACTTTTAATGGCATATTTATTTATTTATTTATTCATAGAGTCGTTTATTTATGAATTTATTCTTTAATTTAGCAGGTTCCTTCCTCCATATTATCGCACCTAGACTTGCTTTATAATAAAAAAAAGACTCACTTTCTACAACATGGGACCTTTAAAACAATGTGTGTATTTTCTGTCAGTACTATATTCCTCTTAAAGGTCATGGGAAATGATTTATTTATTGCAAATTTTCTTTCATGATCCAGACTTCTACTAGGTTTCGACCTTCGTGTGCTGTCACTTTAAGGCAGTTTCCTCTCCCAGTAAGAAGGTGGGTCATTTGCTACTTTATAAAACCCACAATTATAAAGCACACATCATGGAATGAGCTGTCCACGGGCCCGGCCACATATTGCTCTCCTTCCACTTGTTAATACAACAGCACGAGGCCTCCAAACAGGCACCAAACTAATCACCCTTCTCTGTGTGTTGATGTGGTCCAACATGTTCTGCTGGCCAAGAGATAACTGCTGGATAGCATTAGCAACTCCATCTGTAACCCTCCTTTCACATTAGCACTGCTATCAGTCCTATTAGCTAAGCTAGCCTCTGCTTCTACTGTTGCTGTGCACCCAAACATCCACTCGCCCCTCCGTTTTCCGTGATCGGAGTGCAAACACGAGCTCAGACCCAATCACGGGAAAGTGATATGGTGGGAAGACTTGGCACATAAATGCAGCGCTGTCTAAATGACTACAGGATTGTGGGTAAACCGTCTCCTCCTCCCGGCCAGGCAATGAACCTTTCCTCACCGAGAAACCTTAATCACAGAGGTTAAATGCCAGCGTGCAGCTATTAACCCCGGCCATCCGCGGCGTGAACAATTTTCCTTCGTCTCCCTTTGTTCTTATTTCCAGAGAATGAACACTTTCTCCCTTTCCTTCAGCTCTCGGCCTCATATTTCATTCCTCCACTTCCATCACTTTACACAAGCTGTCCTACGTAACAGCTCCCAAATGGAGGAAATATGTGCAGACAAAGCACCATGATTCATATTTGCCCGACAGCCCCTTGGAAAGCGTGCTATTCAGATTGAGAGAGGTAAACCCCACCTCCACCCTCACCCTCACCCCCCCCCCCCCCCCCCACTGAAACTGTCTTATTGTTTTCTTATGAGAATCTGACATCTGATTGCGAGCTCGGATTCCTGCACCTTCATCACTTCCACGGCTCTTCTGGGACGTGATATGATAGCTCCAGCCCCGATGTCTCCGTTTCAGCTGAGAATTGTCTTTTTTTTTTCTGAAAAGGAAGGCGTACTCGCGAGGGCTCCGGAGCCTTTGAATTGAGACAGACTGGTGATTAATTAGGCCCTGGATCCTGCGCTGCCCTCAGACCTCGGGGGGGAAGACTCGCTCTCATCCCCCAAAACAGACTTTTCATCCTGGGTTGGAGACTTGAGCTAATCCCCCCGACAGACTTAAGTTTGGCCTCGAGGTGCCTGTCCTACATTTCACACAGCAACTGTGTTCTTACATTCTTTGAATTGGGCAAGGTGTTGTGCATATTAAAGCACTCTGCCAAGACTCACAACATTCAGACATGGCGACACTATGAAGCGTTCTTGATGAGTATGAGAGAAATGACAAGTTGTCATTGGATATATCTAAAAGAATCCTCAATTATTGAGTCATCTGAGCAGTTGAAGACTCGAGCGACGTCCTCTGCTGCATCATACATTGCATACATTGAGCTCCAGCTCGTCGTGTCTGTGTCAAATAGACTGGCAGACATTTCAAATTACACTTGTTGCAGTGTGTATAAATGTGAATTTGCCTGCAAACACCCGAGCAGCAGATAATGAGGGCAAACTTCAAAGCCTTGGACTCTGATGTACGTTGAATCGGTTACTCTGGATATTCTCCTGCACTGATAAGCTTTGGAACGACGCTGTCGCATCCATATCAAAGTCCCCTTGATCTCCAATCCTGCTGCTAAGGCAGGACATTTTACCCTAGCTCATAAGATGAGTACATATGCAACGGCTGGGTAGCACCAACAACGAGTCATTCTGAAATCACTTTAAATAAAATTGTAGAGTTGAAACCTGTTGCAAACATTTTTAAACCACAATAAAATCTAAGCCAAATGAAAGAAAAATGACAGACTCCACATATACCTTGCTTGGTGATAATTTGAGTTCCTCTACAATAACTCTTTCACACTGATGACCAGGGTTAGACCAGGGTTATCTGACCCTGGTTCAACCCTCCTTTTGTCAATTCAAACCAAGCCAGTCAACCCAGGTTGAACAGCAGTCAGGACAGTTCAGATACGACCTGGGTCACAACCCGGGAGCAATACATACCAGTTAGCTCAGGTGCTAGAAATTGGCGGGGGAGGGGGTTTACACCATGGATGTATAAAGAGAACTGGATACAGCGTTGGAGGAGGGACTCCGTTCATTCCTACGAAAGCTGCTCAGTGGCGATTGAAGCTTAAATGGCTCGACTTACGTCTGGAAAAGTAGCCGGATCTTGGGCACATGGAACATGTGCAGTAGCGTCCGCTCGGTCACATGACTCAGTCATGCTGTCCCAATGTCGTCACGGCTTGCGCTCCAGCCTCGGTCTGGGTCTCACTCATATAAACGGAGGAAGGGAAATAACTCTGGATTCAGCTATTAGTTCATTTTACAACTTTAAAAACTGAATTTTTTAAATAAGGACTATTAGAGTGTTCATACTAGGGAGTTGAATCACCTAAAAAAAATTTATCCGCTGAGTTACAGACGTCTCTTTCCCAATGTAAGTCTATGGGAAAAAGTCTTTTTGGGCCCAATGGTATCACGTGACGGACACGGAAGTTGCAGTACCGCCGTTTGACCACTACAAAATTTGGGATCGACGACCGGCGCGCTTTCTTGGGGCTTGATTTACACCTCTGGAGGATTATAGAGAGGGGGTGTGATCATGGCATCATCAATGTGTGCAGAAATCTAAAATGTCACAGAATGATGCATGTTTTTGGGGATAATATAGTGTAAATTTAGTACACAGCTTTTTTACCTTTGTAGGCTTGTTAAGATATGTTATACGTTGCGTGGAGCTGTAATGTTTGCAAAAAACTCACAAACATACAGATTTACAGTTTCTATCAATCTACACTCATGAACCTTTTTCCTTTGTCTATCTATAGTAGGCTACCCATTTATCATATATTAGACTACATATGCTATTACAGAAACTTATGAAGACTGAAATGTATATTTCACTCAGTCTACCTGCAAAGATTTCGGTTTTATTTTGCTTTCTGTGGTGTAAAGAAATCTGAATGATTTTCGAAATTTGCTCAATTACAAACTATTAGTGACAAAAAGAAAAAAACATAATCTGTGCAGTAGAGGGTAAATAATCCTAATCACAGTGTATAATTAGGTTTGTTGAGCAGATTCCAATCAGAGCATCCAGTTAGTAATCCGGCTTTGTGAAAACAGCCTCCAGGTGAGCCGGCTCTCTGCGGACCATGCTCTGAGACCTGTGGGAATGTCGGGAGGTTGAAAGGTTGCCAACAGCTGAGGCTGTTGTCTCATAGTGCTACCCTCACAAACCATCACAGTGCTTGTTCTCAGTGTGTAGCAAGTAATGAAAAGGTCAGTTTGGGATTAGAAAGACCTCAGAGGATGTGCCTCTGAAGGTCAACCCAGGTACTCAAACACAACAGTAAAATGGGAAATTTGGAACCAACAAACATGGAGAAGGAGCTCCCAGGAGCAAGATATTGACATGAATCCTAATACCTCAACAGAGTCTCACGGCAGTTTGTGAAATAGTCTAGAAATTGATATATTTGATTTGTGTAGATAGACACCAATTTTCCTTTTTTTCGTGACGCTCAGCACGACTTTCAACAACGTATTTATTTCCTACAAAATGTCCAGCAAAACGTGACGCACGTGTCAATTTCTGCTCCAGGCTTTTCAAAATAAAACTACTTAGTTAGATTTAGGAATAGCTTGAGTTAGTTATACTTAGGCAACAAAACTACTTAGACTTAGGAAAAGATCGACTTGGTTAGGTTTAGATAACAAACTACTTAATTAGACTTAGGAAAAGATTGACTTGGTTAGGTTTAGGCATCAAAACTATTTAGACTTAGGAAAAGATCTACGTGGTTAGGTTTAGATAACAAACTACTTAGTTAGACTTAGGAAAAGATCGGCGTGGTTAGGTTTACGTAACAAACTACTTAGACTTAGGAAAAAATTGACTTGGTTAGGTTTAGGCATCAAAACTATTTAGACTTAGGAAAAGATCTACGTAGTTAGGTTTAGATAACAAACTACTTAGTTAGACTTAGGAAAAGATCGGCGTGGTTAGGTTTACGTAACAAACTACTTAGACTTAGGAAAAGATTGACTTGGTTAGGTTTAGGCATCAAAACTATTTAGACTTAGGAAAAGATCGACTTGGTTAGGTTTAGGCATCAAACTACTTAATTAGACTTAGGAATAGATCAACTTGGTTAGGCTTAGGCAACAATACTACTTAGTAAGGTGTAGGAATAGATCGCAGTTTGGGTTTAAATAGCCAGATGTCTTGTAACTTAATGACGTAATTTACGTAATCAACGTTGACTTGTGATTTCACACCGGACACGATTTTCACAAACTACTGTGCGACTGGGCTGGTAGGTATGGGTATGTGAGAGTGTATGTAGTGATAACGGTAGATAAAGTTACTTGAATTGCTCTCTGTCTCATTAAAACATGGCTCCAGCCATTTCTACACATACGATCAAATACATGACCCATTTGACCTTATCTGACCTGTGTGGTTAAATGAAGACAATAACACTTCTGTCCTGTTGGTAGTTCTACAATAGAATTCATTCATGTGTGCTAGGTATGCTGTGATCAGTGCTGACCCTCCACACTGTCATATCATGTCCACGTTTATGTTTCCAACTTTAGGGGAGAAAACCATGTCATTGACTAAGCCAGACAGATATCACACAGTGGACCGACTGTAGGTAAACTCTTAATGACCTCTGTGCTTAATACGAAGTTATACTGCTGACTGATTATAGTATTAAAGAAGATGCAGCACAGCTCAGCTTGAAAGATGGGAAAAGAGGCAAAGTGAAGGTGAAAGACAGATAAGAGCATCTGCAAGAAGAGAGAAGAGAAAGGACACAGCAGGACAAAAAGGTGTGTGAGGATGAAGGCAGCGTGTGGAGGGAGAGGAGAGACAGACTGACTGACTGAGGGAAGACAGAATCATAAGAGTGAAAAATAAATAATAGATGAATAAATGCAGAGACGATGAATCACCATACATTTGATTAGATTGAGATGAAACTCCTAAAGATCCTGTGGAGGAAATGACTGCTTGAGTAGGAAGGAGTGATTTGATAAGTCTGTGACAAAGAAAAGATTAGGAAGAAACAAGATTAAAACATTAAAGCCAGTAGTTTAGCTTTCCATGAAGTTGCTCTGGATCCAGAGTTTTTAGAGACACACAGTTGAACAATTATTCATATGTCAAAGTCATCCAACAAGTCTAAAAATATCTATCTATTTATATATCACCTGTCTTTTTTCTATTTATGATACAATCAATAAAATGCATTTACAAATAGTAAGAATTCCTCTAAAGTTGAATTTGTCCACAGTTTGCACTCTTTCTGGCCTCAAGTTTTCACGACGAGGTGTCATGTAGAAAAATGTAATTAATAAAAAGAACACAAATGACTAATTCTGAAATTAATTATTCCAATAATTTAATTTATATTTATACAGTGTTGTGCTATCTTTTACATACCTTTCATATTTTAAAATGTCGTCTATTTTCTGTGGACAGTTATTATATTCTGTTAATTTGCATGCGAAGAAATTGAGCACCAATTCTTTGTGTGTATTTTTTCTCCATGAAACCTGCCAGTCTCCATAGTTAGTTTTTTTGCTGAAGGAAAACCTCAGAACCTAGAGTAACTGTCAATGGTACACTATGCTTTGCCTTTTCTCTTTTCTTTTCAAATATTCCCATGATGCTCAGTGGGGCTTGAGTCTGGTGACTGTGAAGAAACGGTGGGGCAACCTCTATAGAACAGCATGGCACATTTTTATTTCTTATGCTGATTTATTATCACGTCCACCTCTCTTGGTCAGTGTTAATCCGCACGAGTCACAAGTCCTCCAGTTTGTGTCAGTTTGCTCTGTGTTGTATATGCCAGCCCAGTCGCACAGCTTTCCATGAAACAGTCACTAACTTACAGTAAATTCCGTATTTAAGTTACGCCACTTACGGTGTTATTTAAACTCAAACTGCGATCTTTTCCTAACTAGGTTTAAGTTTTGTTGCCTAAGCCTAACCAAGTCAATCTATTCCTAAATCTAACTAAGTAGTTTTATTTTGAAAAGACTGGAGCAGAAATTGACATGTGCGTCACGTGTTGCTGGACATTTTTAGGAAAACACACTAGAAATACATTGTTGGAAGTCATACTGAGTGAAAAAAGGGAAATTCATGTCTATGTACACGAATCGAATAGATTCAATTTTCTGACTATTTCACGAACTGTTGTGAGACTGTGTTGTATATGCAGATGCTCTCTACTCTTTTAAGAAATGTTAGTTCGATATACAGGTCTGCAGCTGATGTGGTCACTATAACGGTGGGTTCACATAGGCTGCGAGCTGAAGCCTGGCTGCTGTGTGTGTGTGTGTGTGTGTGTGTGTGTGTGTCTGCTCGTCTCTCTCTCTCTGTTTAGACACAACTGACAAATATGCGGAATAAGGACGTCATTTAAAACACACGATCACAAACAGCAGTGACACTAAGATGTTTCTAATGAATATAGTGGATGGATTTTGAGATGTGATTGGAGGGAGGGAATCGGAGGAATCAAAACTCTGGCAGAACAGCAGGGAGAGAGGGGAGGGAAGGCAAAGGTGTTTGTGGGATGCATATTTTATCATTTATCAGAATCTGATAATTTATTTCACATATATAATTTATATTATAATAATAATAATGATCATTTTATTTATATAGCATCTTTCAAAACAAGGTTACAAAATGCTTTCCAATAAAAGCATGATACAAATAATTAACACCCAGAACTTAAAATCTAAACAAAATAAAACCATATAAATACAAAATATAATCATAGAAATAGTTACAAAAGTGCACCATCAGTTAAGAAAAAGCCGTAATATAAAAGTGAGTCTTAAGAAGAGAATTAAAGGAAGACACTGAGTTTGCCTGCCTGAGATCCTCAGGTAGGGAGTTCCACAGCTGAGGGGCCCGGACGGCAAAAGCCTGGTTGGTCACCTTTGTTGACAAGTTTGGATTTTGGAACTGTTAGTAGAGCCCTGCCAGAGGATCTCAGGCATCGATAAGGCTCATAGGGAGTCATAGGGTGTAATATGTAGCTACACACATCCCAATACATTAAATCTCTCTGCGTTGTACACATCACATTCCCTCTATTTTTTTTGTGAACCCCCAACCTTAAAGTTCAAACTGCGCCGATGGTTTATAGTAGATTAGCAGTGTGTTTTCTTGCCAGGTTCACTCATGGCATGCAGAAAAAACAGACCAGACGCCAAAAATTATTGCCGAAGATCACGAGCCGGCCGTGGAGCTCTGTGGCGTGGCGCGTCCGGTGTGAACTGCTCAGTTGGTTTACATGGGCAGCGAAGGGACACGGTGTAGGTCTGCCTGCTCTGGCTTGAATGAAAACCTTTTTGAAAATCTCTCCGGTATAAACAGCACTGCCTTCTAACTACAATGTATTATTGCAGCACACAATGATGCACTAAAATGCACACTTTGCTGCCTAATACACAATAAACTTTTCACAACTCAGTTTTATTTGAAAGGTACATTGATAATGTGCTGCATCTTTGGTTTAACTTGAAAACTGTACCAATAAAATACGATTTGCACACACACAAATAAAAAAATCAAGGACTTCAATAAAATAAAGAGAGGAAGTTGATCACCACAGAGGTTTTCAGTCTTCCTGCTGAATGTGAATGTTTGGAAGGTCCCTCCATCACTTCCAGCAGGATGGCTTGTGAACGGCCACACTGGACACACTCCAGACGCTACACTCCGGGTTATTGCTTAGAGTGCAGGGAGCTCTGCACCGCTTTAATGTTCACACAATTGGGAAAGTGTAGGGATTACTGAGTCAATGCAGCGACGCAGTGGAACGTTCTCTTGGGGTCTAACTGGGTTTACAGACACTGTTGTAAGATTATAGAAAACAGCTCTGCTTCATGCGATTAATCCACACATCAATGCTATTAAAGTTAATAACGTGTTAACGCACATTTGTTTTAATGCCACTAATTTCTTTAAGACATAAATGCAACTTGCAATTTTTTTATCATATGAAACTACAAAACCCTAATGAATCCATCGGTACCAACCATGTCATACTAGCTTGTTGCAAAGGAGGTTAAATAACGCAAGTTGTCGGGATGTTACAGGAGAGACGTCATTTTGCCGCTGGCAACCCCCGCATCTCGCCAACATTCCCCTGCTCACTCTCAGCCTTCGGGCCAGGGAGAGCGGGAAGAGTTGCCTTATGCTCACCATAAGGAACTGCGGGATTGCCATGCGTCTCAGTGGGGTTTGGAAGAGGAAGATGACGGAGAGGACGTACCTGTTGAGCCAATGGGGTCGTCCCACCCTACTTCTACGAAGGGTCCCTACCATCAGGAACTTATCCGTCCTCTCGAAAGGGCACTAACACAATCGAATTGAGCATCAGGGTTGCGTGTTCACTCAAGCCGGTTCAGTTTGCACTGCAGGATACTTCATACTTGAATGCTCGCCTGAGCACTGAACCACCGTTCCAGATGTATGCAAGGAGAGCAGACACAAAGAAAGAGATAGGCTATTCTCTTCACCTGTTTGAGCACTCTTGCCATAAACATTTAGCTGATTGGCTCAGAGGTAGAGGGTCGTCCACCAAATGGAAGGCCGGCAGCTCCATCCCCGGCTCCTTCACTCCACATGTCGAAGTGTCCTTGAACCCCAAATTGCTCCCGAAGGCTGAGCCATCGGCATGTGAATGAGTATCTAGATAAAATCCTGATGGGCAGGTTGGCACCTTGCATGGCAGCCTGTGCCATCAGTGTATGAATGTGTGGGTGAATGGGTGAATGCTGACATGTAGTGTAAAGTGCTTTGAGTGGTCAGAAGACTAGAAAGGTGCTATATAAATGCAAGTCCATTTACCATTTATTTCTAGTAAAGAGCTGGAAAATCCTGCTAACCGATTCCTGTGACCCCAGAGTGATAACGTTCATGGGTCTTCATTCCACCTCATGCATCCCATATAGGTGTCTCCAGACGCATCCTGGGTTCCATGTTGCAGAAGACCCGTCCCCTCTCGCTTGACGCATGATGTGCTGTCTACCTTGATGGCAGAGGTCACAGGAATCATCAATTCAAGGCATCTTACTCCTATCTCAACGGATCCAGAAACACCTTTCTTGTCGACACCAGCCACGCTCACTCAAAAGGTCAGCAGCACCCCCCCGCCCCCACCCACCCCCCCGCAACTTTAGGGATTTGACCTCCATAGACATCTTGCCAATGCCTTCTGTAGCAGATGAAGGCACGAATACCTGGTAACCTGAAGGAAGGTGATTCTTAAAGATGCTCAAGCGCAAGTGCAACGAATGGCTCATAGCTCTTGTGACAAAGGCAAGGTTGAGGTTTGCAATTTGTGTGTAGATGGAACATGTATCAGTGACAGACTAAAGACTGACAGATAGCTAACAACAGGTTTCAGAGAAAGTCGGACAGGGGAGTAAAGTAAGTTCTCTTTTTTCCTCTTTTCTTTGTAAAACTGAAACAAAGACAAAGTTACAACTCTTTGGTTGCAAATAGTTCTCAAAATACAGCACAAATGAATTTTCATTGCTTACAAATATCCTCCACGCACATGCTACGACAAGAAGCTACATTTAGCTTAGCTTAGCATTTTCTAACCTTAACCTTAACCTTAAGCACACAGGAACGTGAGGAGCGTGTGGCGGCTGCGTGGCGTGGTGGTTGTGTGATTCACGCGTAGCGTGTTCACACCAGCTGAAATGCAGCTGGTGTCTGCTGCGTTTCTGCTGCTGCCAGCCCTTTCTTTTTACATACAGTTTGCCTTTTAATGGCCATTTAATTTCATTATAAATATAATTTATATTTATTTTAGACAGAGAAAGGTTAAGAAATGTGTGGTAATTTTTAAATAATAGTAATATTCGAAAATTAAAACTCCGTACTATATTCATTCATGGAGCTCTCCAAGTCACTGCATGTTCTACAACACTGTCCGGCACATATTTCAGAATAAAAGCCTTGTGTTAACAAATGAAGGAATTCTGTCCACAGAAAAAACGCTTGAGGGCTTTTATTTCAAAATGAAAGCAGGAAGTATTGATTTAAAAATAAGTTGTTACTTTTTTGTCATCGAAACTGCAGTAATCTTGCTGGTATGATGTAAATATACTGTTAATAGATTACTTTCACTGTCCGTGACATATTCTACAGATGTCTAGACATTGAAACTGTAGTAATGTAGCTAGTATGATGTCAATAAACAGTAAATAGATCACTTTCACTGTCTGTTGTTGTTGTGAAACGCGCGCGGCTCGGTCAAAAATGTGCGAGACCTCTATTCTCTAGAAGAGACGCGTGTGAGGCTTTAGTCTCTAGTTTTCAAAGCATCATTAGGTCTTTTTTCCAGAGAAAATCCAGCATCTCTGTCCTCTTTACCCCAAACTCTGGTACTCTACGTCCCCCGACCTCACACCATTTGATTGACTGTAAATATATCGATTTGTGCAGGTTTAAAAAGACAAGTACCGTAAAGGAAAGGAAATTAAATGCTTGCTCCAATGTTAGCTTAAAGACTGCTCAGATGACAGGTTAACATAACTGTTTTATTGGGAAAAAAACAGGCCTTTCAGGATCTAAATTGTTCCATTAGTCTGTAGCATGACATCTATATCCGTTAGTCTGGCTGGGTCAGGTCATCTTTCCCTCACCCCATCAAATGTTGTGGCAGCTCCGCTAGCTCATCTATTTTCAGACCGGAGGAGGTCAGTGTCAAATATGATGTCTGAGACAAAAGCCGACCTTCACTTCTGTGTGCGTATGCTAACCTCCAGCCGATGATGGATGGAGAGCCATTTTGAGGGTTTATTGACATGGGGATGTGGCTCATTAGGAGACTATAAAGGGCAGCATTTGGGCGATCATCCATCCCGGGACAGATCGAGTCTTTGATAATCACCATTTTGGAAAGCCTCACTGTGCTACAGCTGCAGCATCTCAACAGTGTTTCAGACCCCAACTGACTGATATACAATATTACAGGTATATAATGTAATCACATTCAGCAAGAGTACAAAAATATAAAGACCCCCCCCAAAATATCAATCACTGTGGACACAACGAGAGGGGGAAAGGATTATAAATTACAGGTTCACTTAGCATTTTGCACATCAGTTTTATTGCTACTGTGCACATCACCTGTGGAGTTCTAGACCAAGTTTTTATGAGTGGTTTCCTATTTTGTTGAACAAGTCCTCCGACCCATACGACCACTAGGGTTGTGTACCGAATTCGTTACTTTTAAGGGTACTGACTGAATTACATCGGTAATACCAAGTACTGTTTCAAGTTAAATCAATCTGTGCCAAATTTCGGTACCTAAGAGCGCACCTGGGTGAGAGAGTATAAGCTACAGTGTGTCTGCAGCAGAGAACTGGCAGTGCGAGTCACCACAGATGACACCAAAATTCTAAAAGCCAGGCAGCCCATTTATGGACAGTGAATGTGATGCTTTTTCATACGACTGATATAAATTTAATTGTATTCAGTGCTGTGATAACCAGGACCAACTGTCTTATATGCAGTAGATGTTGAGATGTTGTTCTTTCACCCTTGAATCTAAATCAACAAAAGAGATTAATCACATCCAGTCTAATGCTTCGTCCAAGCTAGGAATATCAGGAGCGCGTGGCGGCTGCGTCACGTGGCAGCTGCGTGATTCACCTGTCAGGTGTTCACACCAGCTGCGAGTCTGCTGCGTTTCTGCTGCTGCTTGAGGGCTTTTATTTCAAAATTAAAGCAGGAAGTGTTGATTTAAATAGTACTTTATTCATTCATGGAGCTGTGCAAGTCACTGCATGTTCCACAGAACTCTCCTGCTATTTCAGAATAAAAGCCTCGTGTTAAAAAATGAAGGAATTCTGTCCACAGAAAAAAACACTTGAGGGCTTTTGTTTTGAAATTAAAACAGGAAGTGTTGATTTAAAAACAAGTCTTTACAAGTCTGACGCACGTCTCACTCAGGCAGTGTGGCTGCTCTAACTTGTTAACAATAAAAAACAACAGCTAACACAGCCGCCATGCGCTGCTGACGTTCCCGGCGTGGATGAGGCTTTACATTTATACAACGTCCATCACAACATGTCTTGTGCAGCCAGCTGATGTTGTCTGAATGCCTGCAGACTTGATCTTCAGTGTCTTCTGTATGTGAAACAGCAGAGAATGTGATCATGCCATGGGGACAGTAATCAAAAGGTATTCACCAGTGACTAGTGTCTGAATGAAAAACAGTTTCCATATTCCCAAAACCATCGGAAAACAGCAAAGCAGATTTGAGATAATGCCTGTATTCGCCTGTATTAACAGGAAGTGTTAACGTGCTTGTGTCTGTTCCAGCAGCCTCACTGTGTATCACTGTTTCTTCAAACGCTGATGTAGCTGTCGCCCCATTCATCATCCAAGGCTGAACCATACATACCCATAAGCCCGTCTGTCTGCTTTTCAATGCTGTTGATGCAAATGATTTCATACTGCGACTGAAATGCTTTTAATTATATGTAGATAACAATGAAACTAACTTGACCTATGACAGCAGTTAGGGCAATATGGTTGAAATGTTTGTAAGGGGATTTTTCTGTATATGGAAAATGTATGAAAAGCACAAATAGGATAATAGAACTGGTGTTTAGTGCAAACTGTGCCCTACTTGTTAAGCATTACATCAGTCAAAAGCTGTGAAAAAAAAACAACTAAAACTTTAGTCTCTCATTTTGTTAGTTTTTAGTAAGTTTGCTTGGAATCAGACAGAAAATCAAAATGTTTTAAGCTATAACACAAGTGATCATATCTCGGCAAAATAGGACCTAAATGTGGTAGATAGTAAAAGATGGTAAAGTGTCATTATTTTCTTTCATTTCTCTCTACAAAGCTGGTCTGAAAATGTCTTTTTACAATCTGGAAAAAAAATTAAACACAAAAATAGTCAAAGTTTAATTTTTAAGTTTATTTTTTTGTTTTAATTTTTAGTTAAATGTACTTTATTTGATAATTAAGTAATAGAAATATGTTAAAGATAACACCATACTGTTATGAATTCCCACTATGACCTTTTTTGGCATTGTGTATCTAGGTTTATATACTGTTCAAAAGCATAACAGTCATCATCATTTTCTCTTTATCTCTACAAATTAACCTAGAAAAATGTACGAATGTTAGCTGACATAAAGTTCAGGTTATTATACTGTAGTCTACTATAACAGTGCACTTTGTGAGTCCTCTCTGCCGCTTGTATCCGTGATCTCATTCTTTCGGTCAATAGCCAAAGCTCATGACCATAGGTGAGGGTTGGAACGTAGATGGATCGGTAAATCAAGAGCTCCGCCTTCCAGTTCAGCTCCCTCTTCACCAAGATGGTCCGGTACAGCACCCGCATAACTGCCGACATTGCACCGCACCACCTGTCTATCTCCTGC
This sequence comes from Sebastiscus tertius, assembly GCA_916701665.1. Classification (NCBI taxonomy): domain Eukaryota; kingdom Metazoa; phylum Chordata; class Actinopteri; order Perciformes; family Sebastidae; genus Sebastiscus; species Sebastiscus tertius. The sequence continues at coordinate 13,977 of CAKAOH010040188.1, read as the reverse complement.
TCCATTTTACCCTCACTCGTGAACAAGACCCCGAGATACTTGAACTCCTTGGCTGGGGTCAAAGACTCACTCCCCACCCGGAGGATCAATCCACCGTTTTCCGACAGAGAACCACAGCCTCAGACTTGGAGGTACTGACTCTCATCCCGACCGCTTCTCACTCGGCTTCAAACCGCCCGAGTGCATGCTGCAGGTCACGGTCTGATAAAGCCAACAGAACAACATCATCTGCAAAGAGCAGAGAAGCAATTCTGAGGTACCCAAACCAGACACTCTTCTCCCTGTAGACACAGTAGCAACAGGGCGGACTGCTTCGAGCGGACCCGCTCCCTATGAAGGGCTCATTCTAAGCAATGAAAAAAGAACAATTCTTATTATTTTTTTATATTTATTTCTGCTAATAGATCTCTCTGAAATGTCACACACTGTTCCTTTAAGTATGTTAAGCTACGTATGTTACGTACATGTCGAAACATTATGCAACCTACGTGAACTCAGTCATTTTCAACCAAAATAAATCTCCATGGCATTTTATTAGCCTTGCTGACCGACATATAGCCTTGCTCAAAGATTTGTCATTCATGAATACAAATAAGGAACTTATTGTCTTGATGTTAAAAGTTGCATTGCCACATTCAGAATGCGTGGCCACACACTGACCACGGGGAGTTTGTTCAAGTCCAGTCATGCTTTGGCTGAAATGCAAAACTTTGTTGCAATTTGTTGCAGTGCTGAGGAGGAGTGGATCCTGGAGGACCAACGGCTGCACCATAAATTACTCTGACAAGGAATCAGTAACTAAATCACCTCGGAGCCCAGCACTCACTGGATATTAAGGTGGGGACATTTCTGCCAGAGTCAAGCAAAGAGTAGAGTGTAGGAGGATGGATTAGTCTTTGCAAACAGCTCCTGCTCACCTACGATGCCCCTGTTGAGGTTAATATTAGAGTAACAGGCCTTACAGTTCAGTCTTACTGCAGTCTTGCATCTCTGCGCTGCTGATGAAACTGATATTGATCTTCACACTTGACCCTGGTAAGACCTGATGATTTAGTCATAATAATACTACACAAGAAGGTCAAAGAACCGTGGCTGTGATTAATTAAGCAGTAAATTCAAAGCTGATGTTAAGGAAGTGTACAATTATGTACAGGAGATAAATCAGCAATGACTCAAAAGGTATTTAAGAGTCTAGTTTAAAACTGTGCTCAGAACAACATTTCAACTACAGTTCATTTAAAGCCGATGAACCACTTTAGACATATTCTACCTTTGAAATGATTAATCCACATATATAATAAAGCAATCTCGCAACCCATCGGCTATCAGGCAGATGACGATTTAGCCTCTGGGGGCGATGGGCGATATTTCAGGGGTTCGGTGATTGTTTATAATCCGTATGAAAATTGGGTTGGAGTTGAGAGACAACATCTAGAATCGGATTGTTTCACAAGTAGCCAGTTTACAATTGGTCAATACTATTTGGACTACAAACGGAAACCAGAATGCTTCCAAATCCAAAGTCTTGTCCCATTGCCTACAGACTTTGCATTCGTATTCAGATAACTGTTTATTAGGATTAATAATAAAGCAATTCAAGTTTTAAAGATTCAATAAAAAAAAATCAACAAACTGAATACAAACTGAATTCAGTAGTCCGTCTTAGGTCAATGTTTACCTACAACTAAAAATTACCTCACTCAAGTATATTTCCAAATTTATTGTTTCAACTTAGAGTATACACCGATCAGCCATAACATGAGGTCAGCATGGGCACCCTGACCGGTCCCCATACACAACAAACTGCTCCTCACTGTGTGTTCTGACACCTTTCTATCGGAACCAGCATTAACTTTTTCATCAGTTTGAGCTCCAGTAGCTCTTCTATTGGATCAGACAACACGGGCCAGCCTTCACTCCCCACGTGCATCAATGAGCCTCGGTCGGTCCTGACCACTGCAGACCGGGAACATCCCACAAGAGCTGCAGTTCTGGAGATGCTCTGACCCGGTCGTCTAGCCAGCACTATTTGGCCCTCGTCAAAGTCGCTCACATCCTTACGCTGGCCCATTTCTTCTGCTTCCAACACAAAGTTCAAAGTTCAAAATGTTCACTTGCTGTCTAAGAGGGTGAATACAGGTATATTAAGACACACAGGATGAGAAGAATGTGTTTTTTTGAACATTAAAGCATGTAAACATGTTCTAGTAGAAACAAAAAAACACAAGTATGAAGCTGGAAATGAGCATGATATGTCCCCTTTAAATAAATGTAACTTTTAGCAGAGTGGCACTGACGCCACCAGAGAAACTCACTGGCACTGAAGGTTTAGCTCAAGAAAAACTGTAAGTTCTCATTCTAATACAGTTCCCAGTATTTGTTCCAGTAAAAAGCAGCATCACGGGGTGCTGCCCCAGAAACAAATGGGTTACTACAAGCAGGTCACTCAACAGTGAAATTAGTAAAACACTAGAGGTGCCTCTAATGCAAAGTGTGAATAAAATTACCCCGAGGCTGGCTGGTGCTGCCGTTATTCAGCAGCCTTCCACTCCGTGCCTTTTCTTCCTGTCTCGGAGTAAAATGAAGCGCTGCATAAATATGCTCTTTAAGGAGCTTTGCTGAGTACAGTATGTGATTATAATACTACACATAGGCTCACAATTAAGGATGCGGTGAATAAAGATGCAAATGAGTTTGCGAGCTCCTGAGACTCTTGTTTTACAAGAAACCATTTTACTGCTTGAAGTTCAATGGACCAACCAGTACTTTATTTCCCTCCAAACTAAAAAAGAAGGCAATGTTTCAAGACCTAGATTTACTTATATTCCATCAGTACAACAACAGAGACATGTCATACTCACCCCTCTGCTGCCCTCAGTTATTCTTTTTAACAGAACTGTATTTTCGTTCGCTTTTAAGCCACTGTCAATGAAAATTTATATTTGTGTAGCTGCGTCACATTAACCCTTTACCATGCCTCCTTTATTATTTTTAGAAGTGGTGTACATCATCTGAAAGCTGGAACCTGAAAAATGTATTTGACATGCAGCTCAGCACTGTGTGTCAAGTTGTTCTAGTCACTAAAAATAAATAATCATGAATTAATGAATTGTGAAATTACATGATATGATATGATTGAAGTTTGTGATGGCCATCCCCATGCTCTGTTATGTCTCATAAGTAGTTGCAGCAATGTTTGGGTTGATACCATTTCTTACATAGATTTGGTGCTAAATTTAAAAACATTTTTTACCACTTGAGAATTGATCAAAATGATCAATAATCCCTCCAAAATCCCACATTAAGACACCAAGACCTTGAGGAACACCATAGAAAAAGCCATGCTGTGATTTGGGATCACAAACTTTTGACATCTGGAGATTTCTGCAAGAATTGCATTTTTCAGCGATTGGATGGCTGGATAGGTCTCTAGTTTGTGGCTGTAAAGTCATGAGGCCTGAGGTACCCCTCTAGCATCAGTTTTGGACGTTTTTTTATTTAATCTTTATTCAACCAGGCAGCACTCATTGAGATTAAGAAACTCTCTTGCAAGAGAGACCTGGCCAAGACAGCAGCACTTAAAGGTCCCATATTATAGAAAAGTGAGATTTTCATGTTTTTTTTTTTTTTTTTTATTATAAAGCAGGCTTAAGTCCTATATAAATACTGTGAAAGTATCGAAACGCTCAATCCACAGGAAAATACACACAGCCCGTATTCAGAAACTCTGCATTTGAAACAAGCTGTCAAGATTTCTGTCCATTTGTGATATATCAAATAATTGTATCAAATATACAATATTTAGACCCTTTACACAGATTTAAACATAAACATTCTAAGTGTGTCCCAGTTTATTCCTGGTTGCAGTGTATGTGAATGTCATCAGCTGACAGGAAGTACACATGGACCCAAGCTGTTGCCTAGCAACGCAATTCCATTGCAATTCCGTCAAAATGCACTAAAATAGAGCATTTCAGACAGAGGGTAAATACAGGTATATTCAGGCAGACAGTATAAGGAAAATAAAGGGTTTTTGAACATTACAGCATGTAAACATGTTCTAGTAGAAACACAAAATACAAGTATGAACCTGAAAATTAGCATGATAGGGGACCTTTAAACATACATTAAAGTTTCAGACGCCACGACATAAAACAAATGCAAAAAATAAATACACGGCATAATATCATACAAAACACATTCAAATCAAGTGTTTGAAGCCAGCATTAAAGTTTAAATATTCAGAAATGCAGACAGCTCCTGATTGACTCTGCTTCTAGGTCTTTCATTAATGTTTTGAATTCATCAAAAGTAATCAGATTTCCCAGTTTCAAATTAGCTCGCAGTGTATTCCAGGAGAAGGGAGCAGAATAGCTAAAGGCCATCTTACCTAGTTCTGTGCGGACCTTGGGTACAGATGATCAGTACAGGTCAGACGAGCGTAGGCTATAGCTGCCAGTGTTGTGCGATATGAGAGGTCACAGGTAGGAGGGGGGTATACCAAGAATGGACTTCTAAATAAATGTGAGCCAATGGGTGTGCCTCCGCATAGACAGAGAGGGCCAGTTAGCCCTTCTGGTAAAAGAAATGCAGCGGTGGCACAGTTGTCTAAAAAGGAGCCAATCGGCATCAGTCCCAGATTTTCTGGCCTTAGCCAAATGTATGTATAGATTTATTATTGGAATTGCTGACTTGACTATGACTTGCCCCAAACTGCATAGTTATGTGTTATTATAGTTATTAAGCTAGTATGTCATGGTTGGTACCAATGGATTCGTTAGGTTTTGTAGTTTCATATGATACCCGTGTCTTCACTAAACTGAGTCCGCTACAACCCGAAAAACTCAGAAGTTGTGGTAATGCGTTAAAGAAATTAGTGGCATTTAAACGAATTTGCAATCAGTTGTAGCTGGCGTGAGAAGATGACAAGGGGGCCTCAGACAGAGAAGTGATCAGCAGAAGACAGACTAACTTAACGTGACACCAGTGGCCCTCTGGCTGTGATGGAGACGGGTTGAGGAGAACAGCTTGACAAACAAACAGGCCTCTGTTGGTGAAGAGAAAGTGCAGTGTGGCAAGTGAACTGCCAAAGGGGTCTGCTCTGAACAAAGGCAAACAAGAGTCTTGTTAAGAATATAGGAGTGTTCTATTGTTTGGTTTGTGTTTCAAATCGGATTTGAATTTGGAAAGTGATGGGTTGCCTTGCTAGTTGTACTTGGCTTAACAGCTGTTTTTTATTTTCTGTCTCTGTGAAAGAAGTTTAATGTCCTCTGTTCCTGTCCTGTTTGATTGTATGCTGGAGTTCAGAACAGATACAATTCTTTCGTCAAACTGGCATTAGCCAGACAATATGTCAGAACTTCTGCTGTGGATTTAGTTACAGATGGGACACTGACCACACTGCAGCAAGGGAAGCAAATATCATTCAACACACTACAGACACATGTAATCACACACACACACACACACACACACACACACACACATGCATCTACTGAATAAAGAAAACTTAAGACCCCTTTACACAAAAGCGAGTAATTTGTAAAATTACGATTAATCGCAAATTAATCACATTTTTTATCTGTTAAAAATGAACCTTAAAGGGAGATTTAATACTTAAGTATTATATTATTTATATTATTATTATATATAATATTTAAGTATTTAATCCTCTTATCAACATGGGAGTGGACAAATATGCTGCTTTATGCAAATGTATGTATATATTTATTATTGGAAATCAATTAACAACACAAATCAATGACAGATATTGTCCAGAGACTCTCACAGGTACTGCATTTAGCATAAAACAATATGCTCCAATCATAACATGCCAAACTGCAGCCCAACAGGCAACAACAGCTGTCAGTGTGTCAGTGTGCTGACTTGACTATGACTTGCTGCAGTTTGCCATGTTATGATTGGAGCATATTTTTCATGCTAAATGCAGTACCTGTGAGGGTTTCTGGACAATATTTGTCATTGTTATGTGTTGTTAATTGATTTCTTATAATACATATATACATACATTTGCATAAAGCAGCATATTTGTCCACTCCCATGTTGATAAGAGTATTAATTACTTGACAGATCTCCCTTTAAGGTTAATTTTGAACAGATAAAATGAATTTGTGATCAATTTGTGATTAATCATGGCATTATATATATATCAATATTTTAATTGACTGACAGTCCTAATATTAATATTATATTCCATTTCTGACTATACTGTATATCCCATTGTTACACACTGGTCCTCTAAAGCAGCCAAGAAGGTCAACACCTTCAGTTCAATAAACTGGTCACTTCATTGTTAAACCTTACAATCTTTCCATATTCCATCAGAGTGTTGTACAGTATAACGTAAAGAGGAGAAGCAGTGGACGTACAGCTGCATAGTAAAACAGGAAACAAAGCCATTGCAGACCACAGCGGTGTTTAAGGACGTGCAGGGGAACAATGAAGTGATTGAGTTGCAAGGCTCCCTGAGCTCTCAGCCTGATTTGCAGCAATAAAAAGCCAAATGATTATTTAGAGAGAATAAAGCTACTATTAAACACAATTGACTCTGGCTTTATGAGCATGGCACAGAGGTCTAATGTTCCTCTAACAAAATATTTAACTCTGCTGCCTTCCTGATAAATAGAGCCAATGAATACACATGCTGAAAACCAATCCCTTCTCTCCTGTGGTCTGCATGAGCTGAGGCAGGAGAGGGCTGTGGAAACAGGAGCTACTGTTTCATTAAAACATATAGATTGCACTGTAAAGACTGGGAAAATCTAAATGTGCTAAACAGACTTTATTGACACATTTTCCTGAAGGACAGAGACGTGATGATGAGAATGTGTTGAACCATCTGAGAAACATTGGAAGGTGTTTGGAAACTGGGCCAGCAATACCAAAAAAATACTTAGCTGGTGACTGGATGAACCACCTGTCAATCAAACTCTTACCAAATCCAGTCAGGAGAAGAGCAAAAACATCTTTTGATTTTCATTTCCAGTGAGAAAAGCCCTCAGTGTCGCTCTTTGCTCTTCTGTGAATGAAGAAATACTCTCCAGTTCTAACAGCCCGGGCACACCAGGAACGTCAGGAGCACATGGCGGCTGCGTGGCGTGGTGGCTGTGTGGTGGCTGCGTGATTCACGCGTCAGGCGTTCACACAAACTGCATTTCATCTGCGTGTCAGCTGCGTTTCTGCTGCTGCAGCTGTCAGCCCTTTCTTTCTACATAGAGTTTGCCTTTTAATGGCCATTTCATTTCATTATAAATCCCATTTATATTTATTTTAGACACAGAAAGGTTAAGAAACGTGTGGTAATTTGTAAATAATAGTAATAATCCACAATTAAAACTCTGTACTATATTCATTCATGGAGCTCCCCAAGTCACCGCATGTTCTAGAACACTGTCCGGAACATATTTCAGAATGAAAACCTTGTGTTAACAAATGAAGGAATTCTATCCACAGAAAAAACGCTTGAGGGCTTTTAATTTGAAATGAAAGCAGGGCGTGTTGATTTAAAAATAAGTCTTTAGTTTTTTTCATCTCTGTAACATATTCTACAGATAGACATCGAAACTGTAGTAATGCAGCTGGTATGATGTCAATACACAGTCATTCGATCATCTGTTGCTGCTGTGAGACACGCGCGGCACACGTCAAAAATAGGCGAGACCTCACTTCAGTGTGGCTGCTCTAACCTGTTAACACGGACGCCAAAATAAAGAACAACAGGTAACGCAGCCGTCACGCACTCCTGACGTTCCTGGTGTGTCCGGGCTGTAATATAACTGATGCTATTGCAGCATCTACACTAACCTCTTCAGGAGCCACCATTGTTGTTCAGAATGAAGAGCCGCTTCTCCACGTTGTCTCACATTATGGTCTCACACAGCTAAGCCACGCCCGTACCTGCCAGTAGCCTCTCAAAGGACGCTGACTGGTCCGTAGTCAGTAGCTTGCTGGACAAGGACTTTGACAAGGAAGTAATAATGTTAATCGTGTTCATCATCTTGGTTTAGCATGCTAGCATGCAAATATGTATATAAGACATCTACCAGGAATCAGTGTTTGTGCAAAATTCAATGGCAATCCATCCAAGATATTCACTCTGTACCAAAGAGGTGGACCGACCAGCCAACACTGCCATCCAGAGAGCAATACTATACTAGCATGACTGCATATTAAGTAAAAATGTAAACTTTGTCATTAGCCATGGGTTCATGAAATAAAAAATAAAGGGCATGCATGTGCCCTGTGCATTTCATGACATTGTGCCATCTACATTAGATATCTTGTATTGAAAGGAATGTTCAAAACGGAAAGTTTCATCCACAATAGGGACAAACTGGTGGACTTGACCACCATTGGAATCCCAACATGTTCTCATCCCAACTTGTCACATAAGGCCCCTTGGCTTGGCGTCACGCCGCATGGCCCCTTGTTGTCACGCCCCATGGCGTCACGCTAATATTAGGCAACAAAACCACTAGAGTTAGGTTTAGGAAAGAACTGCATGGTTGGGTATGTTTGTACAGTGAAAATGACACTAAACGTTGTGAACACGGGACACGAACGAACAGCTGATTGTAACCTGATGCACAGGACATAAACAGCGGTCTGCTGGATGAAAGCCTTGTGTTTCCGATACCAAGGGGCACTTACCAAATGCCGGTATTTGACGAGTTGGGACTGAGAACGGGTTGGTTTCATACCATCATAGACACTAAAGGGTGCCTTGTGCGGCGGTATCGAACGCCGAGGGCGTGACAAAGCCTCGGTATCTGAGGCCCTGGGAATGAGAACAGGCTGGACATCCTTAGGTCCAAACTCTTAACAAGCAAAATCTGATAAAAGTGCAGTTATTAAATTGTGCATTGTGTCACCCTAATGATAATTTTATTCATTGTTAAGAAGTAAATGTGACTTGGGGGGTGAGTGGCCAGACATTAGTATAAGAGAAGTCATCCTCACACAGACGAACGGAAGGAGAGATTAGGATTGCAGGCGCCATCTATTTCCCATCGGCGGTGCAGGCCCTGGCACTGGCAGGACTATGACAATATCTCTATTAGGAGTGATGGAAAGTGTGTCGCCTCCACGTTATTAACTGTGCTGCAGGTCTGAGATCAGCATACAGTGGCTGAGAGTAATGCCTGCTGCCACCCCCTTAATGTACACTCCGGTGCTGCCACTAGCCTCTCCTTCTCCACACTGCCAAGGTCGTTTGACCTGATTGGTATCAAAACGTATTAATAAACCATTCGTTCCAATTACACAGAGGGCAAGCTGGCAGAGAAATACTGCGGGAGGCAGGCTCAAGAGAAGCTTCAATGGACATAATGCACACACAGCGGTGACTGCATTGTGTTACAGTCACTGAGAGAATGGACTGCATCACTGCAGGTCTGCCCTGCAGCACTTAGCTGATAACAACCCGCCTTTGATATGGGACTGAATTGCTTTATTAAATCAAATGCCATCAGATTCATATAGTAAATTGTAGAACTAATCTTTTTTTTAATAATTGTCTTACCGACCTTACCGCTTTTTTTTTTGTTAAATTGATCATTTTTTATTTGTTTTTAAAGTGCATATCTACCAGTTTTTGAACAATCTGCATAGATTTGTCTCCACTCACTCATCACTCATCTTCAACCGCTTACCCGGGGTCGGGTCGCGGGGGGCAACAGCTCCAGCCGGTTGACCCCAAAACTTCCCTTTCCCGGGCCACATTAACCAGCTCTGACTGGGGGATCCTGAGGCGTTCCCAGGCCAGTGTGGAGATCTAATCTCTCCACCTAGTCCTGGGTCTTCCCCGTGGCCTCCTCCCAGCTGGTCGTGCCTGGAACACCTCACCTAGGGGGGGGTATCCTTACTAGATGCCCGAACCACCTCAGCTGGCTCCTTTCAACGCAAAGGAGTAGCGGCTCTACTCCGAGTCCCTCACGGATGACTGAGCTTCTCACCCTATCTCTAAGGGAGACGCCAGCCACCCTCCTGAGGACACCCATTTCGGCCGCTTGTACCTCTAGTAGATCTAGTTCTTTCGGTCATGACCCAGCCCTCATGACCATAGGTGAGAGTAGGAACGAAGACTGACCGGTAGATCGAGAGCTTTGCCTTCCGGCTCAGCTCTCTTTTCGACACAACGGTGCGGTAAAGCGAATGCAATACTGCCCACTCAGTCAGGCAGTTCACCACTTTAATATCTCAACAGCTATTGGATGGATCACCTTGAACTTTTTTACAGATATTCATGTTCCCCAGAAGATAACCACCACCAGTAAAGTCAAATTGTTCACTTATTCTGTGAAATATCCCTACACCTACAAGTTGGATTGGAAAAAAAAACCAAATTGGTGCAGAAATTCATGTCTATCCTGAGCCGCCAGACAACACATAAGCCACACACCAGTAGCTTCTCACATGACGCTGATTGGACTGTGATCTAGCTTGCTGGACACAAATGCATTACTTGAAGCCTGACTGATTTTCGTGTGACATGTGATCCCACAGGATGAATTGTAATAAATTTGGTGAAACATCTCAAACACAAACCATTGCCACATTATGTTTACCATTACCAACAAACCCTTCTCTGCCGGAAGGATCACCCTCATGACTTGGTTATTGCCTACAAATCCCATGAAAAGACCCAAACCCCAAATGTGTTAGTGTGTCTTTCAATACTTCCCTACCCTGTCTGTAGCTCTCTGCTTCAAGCCCACTGGTTGCTACTGAAGATGTAAATCTTTATAAATCAGCTCATTTAATCTTCAAAGAAGGGTCAGTTATTTCCTAAAACAGCAGTCCGATGTAGTTTTTTAGCAAACGTTACTCAAACAGGAGGAAATAGTGCATTTGTTGGGGACTATTTTAAGTGGTGGATTAATTCACATGTGGTGATTATTAGTGGAAGCAGTACGGTGGGATGTGGGATTGAGTCAAAATAAACTACATTGTGTGTGTTGATGGTGAAGAAGGAACATGTCACCCAGTGCAACAGTAGCCATGTTTACATTGACCTATTTCTGTGCACATTTTTAAGTATTGCATTGGAAAAACCTCCTCAATTGCGCTCCCTTGAGGTGGTTTTTGCCTTTGTCGAAAAAGAGTCGATGCGCTAAATGGATTATGGAAAGGCTTTGCTGAATAAGCTCTGACATAGCAAACATTTAACTCACAACTCGCATCACATTTTACTGTCGCCGTCTTCCCGGATATACATTTATATTGTCTTGACATGGCCAATACTAGCTGACATAAAATAACTATTAAAACTTGCCCGATTGAAACTAATTCCTGAAGACGTCTCTCCATTTTACTCTCGTAGAGGGTTAGATTGCCTAGGCGATTTGCGTAGCCTTTAGCGCCAACTTCTGACCAAACCACACCGTAGCCAAGTTTATTTGCTCTAAACCAGTCAATGGAAACACGCCTAATTCACATTTATTTTTTGCGACATTTAAAAAGTTTACTTAAAATTCACCTGAAAATTGAATGAAACTCACGGCTAGTGAACACACGGCTAGTGGCTGGTGAACACTGCTAGTGTGGCTCATTGATGTGTTTTAAACAATGGAGCTCTATGGCAGAGAGGAATAAGATATGCCAGGCTTTGATACACACACAATACTTGTGAGTAGATACATTCATTGTCGGTTTGGGTCTGTACATGGGATTTGTTGACAGTAAGATACATATAGAATATCACCAGACTTATGCTTTATTTACCACATTTTCAGACGATGTAACAAATGGTTGGGCAAACGGTTTCAGATGCTTTGTCTTCATGAGATAGTACCTTGGCTCCTGACATACTTGTGCTTCATTTGCTTCATTGATAATTGCAGTCATATTTCAAAGGCTTGGCCACCGGTCTGGGGACTTGCCAATCTTGTAAGCTTCCAGAAGTCTCTGCTGACATTCAGTGGCCTTTTCACATTTTCTCTGGGGAAGCTGAAATAATAAATCCCATGACTTCACTGACCCACAATGCACCACATGAGAAGCAAAGGCGAGGGGAAGGCACATTAGGACATTCAACCTGATTTCTATGCAAATCGATTATCAACAGAAAATAAATACAGTATGCAAATAGATTCTCACACACACCGATTTTCCAATGTGACCTTGAATTAGAGGGAATACAAGTAGAAGAAGAGCACAGAGGTGGATAAATAATCACACCCAGCGGCATCCTGCAGGGTCTCATGGATCTTTTTCCAATATGTCACCATACATTCAGCCTGTTCAGCTGTGTGATTATTGTCACTAATTCAATTCAACAGCTGGGCACATTTTAATAAGATCAGAATTGATCAACATAGCTATTATTTTTTGCTATCGAATAAAACACTGTGATTGTTTTGTGTGTGTAAATGTCAGTGACAACAGCTCAAATGCAGAGATGCAAGACCAGAGGGCAGATGTATAAATGATGGGTAGGCACAAATTACGACTTTTTTCTCTTAAAGTAAGACTATAAGCTGTGTTCCCTTCATCACAATGCTCAAATGTTTTGCGGGTCCAGACACATTTTTTTTGGTGTACACCTACTTTAGATAATGTATGATAATGGTCACACTCCACACTGCAGAAGAGTTAGTTTAGCTCTGAGAATATCTAGTGAATGTTCAGTGGACGTTCGTGCAGAAATAACTGCTGCAGCTCCTCCAGACCAACAGAGGTTTCCCATGTCTTGTGAAGTGACGGAGCTCCGCAGAGAGAAACGTTATCGTCTCCGACCAAAACTCCGATGTCTCCCCTGTTCCCTCCGGCCGCGGTCGGGAGGCTGAAGCAGGAAAAGCCAACACTAGGATCAGCATTGATTCATGGAGAGACCTTGGTCTGGTCAGCTAACATTACTGCCAAGCAGCTGAAATATAGAGTGATATTGTGCTTTTAGCTGACGTGTGTCGCCTCACTGTTTTGAGTGATGCTCGTTCATGTCTATGTAGAGCAAGCACAAGCACGAGCAAGAGGACGCTGACTTTCGTTGACTTAACGGCCACAGGTGTCGCTGTTAACAAGCATTTCTGATTCTACAAACAGTCCCTTTAAGGTTGGGCTGCTGATATAGTTCATGCTTTCATACCATAGTGCTTCACTATTAGAAACACACAAAAGAGTCATGGCTTTGCATTAAAAAGAATAATGCCAGTACACTAGAAGTGACAAATTCTACTCAGAATTTTTTTTTTTCGACCTTCTATAAAACATTGGTAATATGCCTCATTCATAGTAATATGATAAGTGAAGTGTTCCTCACTCCTTCAAAGAGGAGAGCAAAAAGGACTTAAATGAGTAGGCAGGGCGTCTCTCATTAGAATCCAATAATCCCGACCTATTGGGGAAATAAATAAGAGTGAGGACAGGAAGGGACTAGTGGTAATCCTCAAGCTGCTTGATACTGTCACACACACACACACACACACACACACACACACACAATAATTATGGATGATACATTATTTTCTTATCAGAGTATATATGAAATAGTGCACACATTGATCTCTTGTTGGGTCTCTAAACTATAGAGTACGGTCTAGACCTTCTCTATATAAAGAGCGTCTCGAGATAACTTCCGTTATGATTTGACGCTATATAAAAATAAATTGAATTGAATTGAATTGAATTGAATTTCAGACCCCTTCGTCTGAGCATTTAATTCTTGGCAATGTTTGTCATGTAAAATCTTATTCTGGAAAACTTTTAAATACTGTTTCATTAATTATATTTATTTGAGCCTATAGCCTAGACCCTAAAGCGATGACGATGACAGCGGTGCACACGGTGGATGGTTTTATTGGTGTTTATCTTTGTGCATTAGTAAACACATTTCCGCCTGGCATTCTAACAGAATGACTGCTAGATGATTTGCTCTCATCGACGGTATTACTTTATGTAACGTTACTGACTTATCAGGACATAAATACTGTATCGATACATAACAAAACCCTTTCTCCA
>CAKAOH010040185.1:0-72869 GCA_916701665.1 Sebastiscus tertius | reverse complement strand
TCAAGAGTTTTGATTTGATTCCCCCTCTCAGTTTCAAAGAGATAAATAAGAAATAAGCTGGTATCTTAGGTGTTTATACTGTAGATAAGATAAGATAAGATAAGATAAGATAAGATGAGATATTCCTTTATTAGTGGGGACATTTGCAGCGTACAGCAGCAAAGGGGATATTGCAAAAAACAAGATGCATCAGATAACACAGTAAAAAAGAGCAAAACAAAGTGTAACAAAATATGAACCATTTAAATAGAAGGAAGTATAAAAACAGGAGCAGTATATACAGTATTGACAATAAACAGACTATTAACAAAATTGCACAAGTGGAAAATGTAACTTTGGTCACTACAACACATAGACAGTCTATGCTACAACTATTACAAGCCTTTACTTTTGTTACTTTGTGTAGGAGCTTGAAGAAACCACAGAAGTTGCTTCTCAGTGTGATCAACTTAGAAGATGTGATAGTCCGTCTTCCTATTCTGAAGAATCAGGCCTAACTTCAGCAGGTGAGAAACTTGACATTTTTATGAGTTCATAAAAACAGAGTGGGTATTCACTATGGGGTCATTGCTGTTGCAGAACTATTTGCAAATGTATGTAGACAGTTGTGTAACTTTACCGCAATCTGTGGGTGCTTAATCAGATTTGTAAATGTGTAAAATAATCTCTAAATGCGTACTGAGATTTGTGAATGTGTACAGGAATCTGCAAATGTGTATTCAAAATCTGTGTTTGCGTCATCAGATTTGTAAATATGTAAAAAAAAAAATCTCTAAATCTGTATTCAGATTTGCAAGTGTATTGAGATTTTTAAATGTGTAGACAAATCTGTAAATGCGTAAACAAATCTGTAAATGCGTACATACATAGATATTAATGGCTGAAAAGTATTTTGCTCCAAGAGCTGGAAATACAGACAAATCATCAGTTACAACTCCGGCCGGCATCTCAATTGATTGTCTTTTTACACGTGACTTTTTACAGATTTACAGATTTGTCTACGCATTTACAGTATTATATTATATAGTACACATTTACAGATTTGTTTACGCATTCACAGCTCTGTTTACACATTTACAGATTTGTTTACACCTCTACAGATTTGTTTACGCATTTACAGATTTGTTTACGCATTCACAGATCTATGTACACATTTACACATTTGTCTACACATTTATATATTTGTTTACACATTTACACATTGGTTTACTCATTTACACATTTTTTTATGCATTCACAGATCTCTGTACGCATTTACAAATTTGTCAATTTGTGACTTGCAAATCTGAATACAGATTTGGATTTTTTTTTTCCAAATTTACAAATCTGATTAAGCACACACGGATTGACATACAGTTACACAACTCTCCACACACATTTGCAAATAGTTCTGCAACAATAATGGCCCCATAATTTACTCAAATGTATTCTTTGCATGTGAATAATGAATGTTAAATTGAATTTGCAGCTGCCCCAGAAAGCCCAGCGCCAAGTGATGCTTCAGATGCTTTCGTGTCTGATTATGGTCAGGTGCTGCAAACAATTGTGAACATTGATCTGATCAGGAAAAAGTAAGTTAATATTTCTTAACAGTTGTACCACGTTAGCTGTCTAAAGCTGCATCTCACTGTTTTTTTGTTTAACAAATTTTCAGAGCGGCACCTCTACAGGTGAATGGGAAGCACGTTGTGAATGAAAAACGCCTCCAACAGTTGTTCAGTCACAAGTGCCGGTCATGTGGCTCTAAAGTAAAGATGAAGAAGGTCACATGTGGGTTGCTCATCATCGCGAACCAACAGTGCCTTCAGTGTGAGTACAGAAACCAGAGGAAAAGTCAAGTCAACGCCAGTGTCCCAACAGCTGAAGATCAACACCTGACGGAAATAGTAGAAGTGAGAGTAACTCCAGAGACCAAACAGGTAGGACTTTAATAGTCAGACATACTACAACATATCCAGACACGATGCTATCTTAAAGGAGCAATATGTAGTACTGACAGCTAGCGTTCACTAGCTTCACCGGCTGTGTGTCTCATATACTGGCTGCCTTGATAACCCAGCTGCACACGGACCACAGAGAGATGTGCCGAGGCTTTTCAGGTCGGGTAGGATCTATTGTTAACGTTATCTCTGTTGATCCAGCTTGTTTGCTTGCTTCCATGGCTGCAGAAGGCTGTGTTTAGTGTGCCAGTTTGTTTCATATGTGGCAACGCGGTGTTGAAATGGGCAGTGGACGGGATCACACCGGCCAAAACAAAAACAGAAGTTGAAAATTTCAAAGGAGAACATACTGGTTGTAGCATTGTTGTCGGAGAAGCCAGTATTGCAACTCAGCATGTTTCCTTAATCTCTGATGACATATCTTGGTCATTTTATGATTTATCACAGTAAATATATGACATATTGGTCCTTTAAGAGTTAACTCTCCTTTTTAATACAACTGTGCATCCAAGACAGTTTTTAAACTGAAACCATACACAATACACACTGTCAAATATTTTGACAATTTCATGATTATATATTTTGAATTTCTTTTTTATTGTTTTGCAATTTTGTGCTGTTTATTTTTTTTTGTTCGGGCTCTTGTAACATGAATAGGTAGAGCTGAAATGATCAGTCGATTAATCGATTAGTCGAATGTCAAAAAAATAGTCTAAAGCAACTATTTTGATAATCCGACAGTATAATTGTTAAAAGTCATTATCAAGCAGTGAAAGAATGCTACAATTTACTGGAGGAGTGAATGTCTCCATTGCATATGAACCTTATGGGATGGTAATGATTGTTCCTGGTATTAGTCAAACCCTCGGGGTTACCAGGGAAATGGAGTTATGGCTTGCGAGAACAAAGATTTTGATAGCAAAACGCATGAAAATATAAATTAATGTTTTTAATTTTTTTCTTTGGCAAGTGATCATGGTATAAACAGGATTATGTCTGTCCATAATCAGGAATTACTGGCCTCCCCGTTGTTCATTGATTCCTTATAATGGATACCACATCGGACATTATTCCTCACGTAAACTGAATATCTTTGGGTTTTGGACTTTTTGTCAGAGAAAACAGCCTTGGACCCTGGGCAGTTGTGATAAGCATTTTATACTATTTATTTTACATTTCATTGACTAAATTATTAATTGATTAATCACCTCTTTGTTTGTTTGGCTGTAATATCCATCCTGTCCAGACTTTCACATTACTCATATCCATTCTTGTCATTCTATCTTTGACAGACGGTGTCAACAGATGACAACCGCAGCTCTATCACAGGCATGTCTGAGATGGTCGCTATTGAGGAGAGTGAGCCCAGCGATGAAACGGAGGAATCAAGTGATGAAGGTGACATGGATACAGAAGATGATGAATATGAGGAGGAAACCGACAATGAAGAGGAAGAAGATGGTGACTGTCCTCCGCTGCCCCTCAAATACAGCCGGCTCTGCACAGAGTGTGGAAAGTTTTTTAATAAACGGAGGCCTCACACATGTGAGCACAAAATTAAACCCTACTGTTGCAATATTTGTGGAAAAAGATGTGTTAGTGAGCATGCTCTGAATTCTCACAGCAGAATCCACAATGAAAACCACGAGTATCGATGCAAATTCTGTTACCTTAAATTCAAAACAAAGGTGGACAAAGTCACTCATGAGCAGATTCACGTAATTCAAGGGAAACCCTATAAATGTCCCGACTGTTCAGAGACATTTCCCACAAATAAGCTACGCAGAATCCACCTGGAGGATCACAGAGGCCCTCAACAATTAAAATGTCACATATGTGAGATTGAATTTACCCAAACCGGTCATCTCCAGAGACACTTAGCTGTGCACACAGGAGTGAGGCCGTTTAAGTGTTCAGTGTGCCAGCGTGGCTTCAGCCAGCCAAGCCACCTGAAATCCCACATGCGTCTGCACACAGGGGAGAGGCCTTTTAAGTGTCAGCACTGTGAACAAAGCTTCAATCACAACGTGAGTTTGAAGAGTCACGTCCAGCGTTACCACTCACCGAGCTCTGGACGTGAACAGAAGAAGGATAAAATAAATAAAACTGTAAGTGACACTGGTGATGCTCAGGAGAATGGGAACAAGAGAGGCCCAGCAGACTCTGGGCATGACAATGTAGAGAAAGAACATGATAAAGAAGAGGAGGTGCAAAAGGAGAGAAAAGTTATGCCAAAATATAAAAAGAGGAGCTCAGGTAGACCCAAAGGAAGGCCGAAAAGAAATGCAGCAGGCAACGTGGATCTGGAAGGTGAAATGCAAGGCCGGCATTCAAAAGCCAAAGTTAAGATGCTGAAAGAGTTAAAGAGAACACGCTGCAGTGATGAAGAAAGTGAGGACGAGGCGATCGAAAGCGACCTACCGGAAGAGACATGTCCTTTGAGTCCACAGAGGAGCACAAGCAGATCAAGAGGAAGGGCAAAAAATTCTGACAGTGACTCTGATTTTGACCCAGAAGAAAGAAAGAAAAAGAGGTACAGCAGCCAGAAAAGGGGTAAAAGCTCAGGGAAGCGCAGGGGAAGACCGAGAAAGAATTAAGTAGTTAAAGACACTTAAAAAGACTTTGGAAAAACTAGAGTTATTAAGTTAAAAATACAGTTAGTGTCCTACAGAAATGGGCTGTTTTCCATTATATATTTGTATAATTAAAGGAACAGTGTGTAGGATTTGGCGACATCTAGTGGTGCGGTTGCAGATTGCAACCAACTGAGTATCCCTCAGCTCACACATCCTTTTCTAAGACTGTGGTAACGTGAACCGCCGAGTGCAAAACCGTGATAACGCTGTTCGCCTCGATCAGAGGCCATCCTTACCATAATAATACTACTTACCACGGTTTTGCAGTCTTCAGCTCACGTTACCGCAGTTTCACAAGCATGTTGGAGAACTACGGTGGCCTTCAGGTGACGTAATAATGCGGAAGACTGTCACTAGAGCCAGTGTTTGGTTTGTCCGTTCTGGGCTACAGTACAAACATGGCAGACTCTGTGAAGAGGACCCACTTCCATTCTAAGCTAACGAAAACACAACAATTCTTAGTTTCAGGTGATCAGTGATCAGTAATGTAACTAAGTACATTTACTTTTACAAGTATTGTACTTATTGTACTTGTACTTTCTGCTTCTTTATAGTTGTACTCCACAACATCTCATAGGGAAATATTGTACTTTTTACTGCATTACATTTATCTGACAGTTTTAGATTTAAAATTTAACATTAAGATTTAACCAGCTGCAATATTAATATGATGTATACAGTAATTTAGCAATAATTATAATCCAATAATATAATATATATTATTATGACATGGGCCATTCTGCATTATGAGTAATTTTATTTTTTGTACTTTAAGTTTATTTTGATGCTGATACTTTTGTACTCTAACTCAAGTAAGCTTGTAACAGAGTATTTTCACACTGTGGTTTTACTACTTTTACTTAAGTAAAGGTTCTGAGTACTTCTTCTAAAACTGCTGGTGATTATACACTAATGAAAACATAGTTATGAATATTATACTCCATTTCTGCTAATAGATCCTCCGAAATGTTACACACTGGTCCTTTAATTATTATGAGAAACTGAACATGCACATTTAGGCTGGGGTCGTTTAACAATTCATGAAGACATAATGCCACTTTGATTTCAATACACTTTTAGTGCCTGTTTCCCTTTGTGTTGTAAATGTGCAATAATTCCATAGTACTGTTATATACTGTATATGAAGACAATACAGGGTTTTAATTGGAAAGAAAAGGTCTCCACTGTAGGTCTTCACATTATACAGCACTTGTGGTAGACAATATAATTCTACACAACGGATTGCTTGAAATTGAAGTAACTAAATGCAAGTCAGCCACCATTACTTTGATTACATTTACATCTGTGCTTTTCTTACTGTGACATGACAGGCAATGCAGATGTAGATCCAATATATATCTGTCTCCACCCCATAATGGGAGTGAAAGGAATTTGATTCATTTGTGTTGCTCAGAGCATTGAGAAAATCCATTGTTTGGAGGTGGAGGCCGAAATGCCATGTCTCAAAACAAAGATAAATAAAACCAAAATTCTCTGCAGGTTAAACACCACTGGGGCCAAGTGTTGAAATGTTGTTTTTTTAAATATTTGCCACTAGTTTTTTTTCCAGAATTTATTTTGAAAGTTCAATACAGTAGTTACATAAACATGTTCAGATGTTCAGAAATTCAGCAAATATATTTCACAGTATAAAAATAAATAAATTACACAGCAAATAAAATGTAAGGAAAGGAATAGATGAAAAAAAAACAAGAAAAAAAACAATTGGGGTCTGTTAGTAGATAGTTTTTGCCAATTTCGAATTTTTGAGTTTTGAATTTTGAATCGTAAGCCACATAATTTTATGGATATAATATTTTGCTAAGATATTAATCAAATTCAATTTATGAGGTCACAAAAATACTAGATTTAGACCATTACACGGTTTTAAATGTAAACATTCTAAACATGTCCCAGTTTATTCCTGGTTGCAGTCAAGGCCTATGGAAAGGAGGCTGGGTCACGCGTCATCAATGCGTCATATCTTTGGGGATATAACACATGCGCAGTAAAATCGCAACACACGGCCGCAGCTTCAGTTACACTGCACATACCCCATACCCCAAGACCCATGTCGGCCCGTGACCCAGCCTCCTTTCCATAGGCCTTGGTTGCAGTGTATGTTAATGACATCAGCTGACAGGAAGTAAACATGGACCCAAACTGTTGCCAGGCAATGCAATTCTGTTGCAATTCTGTTAAAATGCACTAAAACGGAGCATTTCATACAGAGGGTAAATACAGGTATATTCAAGCAGACAGTATGAAGAAAATAAAGTTTTTTTTTTAACATTACAGCATGTAAGCATGTTCTAGTAGAAACAAAATACAAGTATGAACCTGAAAATTTGCATGATATGGAACCTTTAAATAGAATTATAAATTAAATAAAATGTGCCACTAGTTTATTATTAAACCATCGTAAGACTATTTGTTGTGTATTAAAGGCTGAATGAGTATGATTTCCCTAAAAAAACAAATATATATTTCTAGACTCATACAAAAACAATTCCTCTCAATCATCACTTGCCCCATTAGTAATGTGTGTGTCTGTCTGTCCTCTGCCTGTATAAACTCTCTTCATTATGCTGTGTTCAGGGACGTTTCTGGGCGTCAGCCTTTTGTGCACTTTTTTCAATAAAGTTGGGGTGGTGTGAAAAACAACATCCACACGGGGGGAGCTACTAAAAATGGCGCACAGGGCGCCGAGAGGGAGTAAACGCACATATAGCGAGGCTAAACGTAACGCGGACAAAGCTCGTTCCCAAACGAGAGTGAATCTGGGTTTGGCTTTCACCCGCTGGCGAGCACTGAAGATGAAGATGGGGATGAAGAGCGACGAGGAGTTGGCCTGTTGTCTGCTGGACAGGTATGTTAGCTTGTCTGCGGGCGGAGTTAGGGCTACTTGAAGAGAGGGGCTTGTACACAATGCTTTTACAGTTACTATGTTTTTGTCACCTGACACGTTTTGAGGTTGTCTCAGTTCCAAGTTACAAAGTACAGCATTTTTATGTAAACAATCACCTCAAAAAGATAATTCAGCTCATATTGGACCTAAATCCGGGATACGCCTTATAACAAACCACGCCACCCCGGCTATATAACCCCGCCCACTCCGTTACCACCACAGTAGTGATGGGAATTCCGGCTCTTTTTAGTGAGCCGGATTATTTGGCTCAGCTCACCAAGAAGAGCCGGCTTTTTCGGCTCCCAAACGGTTCTTTATTTTATCACTTCTGCCTTTTTATGCTTCAGCCAAATTTAGCGCTGTTTTGAGCTATGATTAGTATGTGTGCACATATATCACTTAAGTTATTCAATATAATTATACTAAACCTTATAATTTCCAGAATGGCGTCATTTTACATGCTGCTTTGTTTCCGACTGTCACTCATCTTGTCTGCTATTCGCGCACCGCGCTCCTCTTTCTCTTTCTCTCCTCCTCTCCCTCTCCTGCTCTGAACCTGTAGACCGTCAGCACGCCGCGCATACCCGTCCCTCGTCCAGACTCCCTGTGGACACGTACCATCAGACTCAAACACAAACTACACGGAAGCGCCAAAACCTCAAAGTTATATCTAGTGAAGCCCATCTTGCAAAACAGTGTTGGTGGCGGTCGTAGTACGTAGTAGTTTTGGTCTCCAGAGTCGGAGTCTCTGCTGTACTCTGCTCCTTTGCCTGCTTGCCTTCAGTCACACAGCGCGCTCGTTCTCGCTCCACCTCACGTTCATGTGCGCACACTACATACTGCAGAAGAGTTAGTTTAGCTCTGAGAATATCTAGTAAATGTACAGTGGACGTTTGTGCAGAAATAAATGCTGCAGCTCCTCCAGACCAACAGAGGTTTCTCGTGTCTTGTGAAGTGACGGGGCTCCGCAGCGAGAAACGTTATTGTCTCTGACCGGGTGCCGGTGTCTCACTCCATCCGCAGTCAGGAGGCTGAAGCAGGAAAAGCCAACACTAGGATCAGCAGTGATTCATGGAGAGACCTTCGTCTGGTCAGCTAACATTACTGACAAGCAGGTGAAATATAGTGATATTGTGGTTTTAGCTGACGTGTGTCGCCTCACTGTTTTGAGCGATGCTCGTTCATGTCTATGTTCGAGCACAAGCGCGAACCCGACTATGACTTTTGTTGACTTAACGGCCACAGGTGTCGCTGTTAACAAGCATTTCTGATTCTTACAAACAGGCCCTTTTAAAAGAGCCGGCTCAAAAAACCGGCTCGTTCTTGACCGACACATCACTACACCACTAGCCGTTAGCTTGTCACTGTAGTTACCGTTGGAAATCAGCTAACACAAAACAACCCATGTTACAGTTCACTTGTAGTAAACATTAAAACTGTCCGACCACTTTTATAAACTGGAGGGCAGACCTTAACTCCAGGATGTGCTCCGTGGTCGGATGTGGTTCTGGGCGTCGCAGTGCGCAACGCTTCAAGTTACCGGAGGACCCGGAGAGGAGACTGGAGTGGGTCCAGTTCCTCTTTGAAGTCAACGGACAGAGACTCAAAGAATCCTCCTGGACTGACATCACCGTCTGTAACGAACACTTCACCGAGGACTGCTTTGAACCCATGACCTGCTGGGTCCA
This sequence comes from Sebastiscus tertius, assembly GCA_916701665.1. NCBI lineage: Eukaryota > Metazoa > Chordata > Actinopteri > Perciformes > Sebastidae > Sebastiscus > Sebastiscus tertius. Next base: position 63,697 of record CAKAOH010040185.1, on the reverse strand, counting down.
GCTGAAGCCCGATGCTGTCCCATCACTGTGTGTCAAGTTGGAGGAAGACGAACCTCTGGAGAGCCTCCAACATGTGGTGAGTGTCTGCTCTGACAGCTGTAACATCTGTAACATCTGTCCTACCTCATCAACGCATCAACCACATCAGACATGTAACACAAAGTCCAGCTGACTGGTTTATTTATTATGCAAAATAAGTGATCAATCATAAAGACAAGAGCTCCAATTAAAAGGAAATAAACTTTCCTTAATTGATGAAGTGTTTCTCAAATAAAGAAATGACACTTAAATAATTCACTACATGTTTTATGTCAGTCAGGCAGGCAAGCTCATTTAAATATGCAATAATTAAAGTGATAGTTTGGGTGTTTTTGAAGTGGGGTTGCATGATGTACTTATCCATAGTCAGTGTATTACTTATCATAGGCTTAATGAATTAATGCATTATCTTTATTTACATTGTGCTTTTAAGAGTTAAGTTGATTTAGTAGATTTGCATGATTTGTTATTTTAGAGTTGTTTTTGGCAAATATTTATTTCATAAATAATTAATTCAAAACCAATACAGGCCAGATAAAACATGGGATTAAATACATGTCCCCCCTTAAAGTACAATTGTTTATTTTCGTTGAATTAGAGTGCGTTTAAGTTTCTAGTAAAGCAATGCATTAACCATGACTGTGGCATGTCTTGATCAAACTTACAGTGAAGGTGACAATACATAAATAAAATAATAATAAATAATTTGAATTACAAAAGTTGTGATCAGTCAGGTATAGGTGTGGTTTTAAATATTAATAGCTATTTACAGACTGTGTGGTCTAAAACACACTAGAAGCCTAATTCTCCTTTTACAATAATTCACTACATGTTTCATGTCAGTCAGATGGGCAAACTTATTTAAATATGCATTAATTAAAGTGATAGATTGGGTGTTTTTGAAGTGGGGTTGTATGATGTATTTATCCATAGTCAGTGTATTACTTACAGTAGATGGCGGTCGCCGTGCAACCAGCTTGGAGAAACAGTCAGGAGGTACCAACACCGGAGCAAAGCAATACAGTGCCGGGGATGGCAGAAAAACATATTTTACCCACCTAAAAGAAAGGCTCACCTAACAAAATTAAAGGAAATAAACTTTGCTTTCCTTAATTGATGAAGTGTTTCTCTAATAAAGAAATGACACCCTAATAAAGCATGATAATAGCAGAATATCAGGATAAACAAGACATATTAAAAAGCTTTTATTATAGTTGCTAAATCATTAAAAAAAGCCAACATGTTTGGACCACTGTAGGTTTTCGTCAGGGCATTTAGCAAACAGACAAAGCGGATGTGGCCTCACCTATATGGTATCTACAACACATGATCATAATACTACAAAAAATTACAAAATATCATGAAGAAATAACACAGAAACAATCATCAATGAAAAATACTCCTAGTTTTTTAACATAGGCTGTAAAACAAACATAGGAGCCTATACAGAGAGAAGAAAAGATATATAGTTATTTACAGAAAGCATGTAAAGTCTATATCATCGTTAAAACCAGGATACTTTAATAGCCGAATGTCAATTTAATCATCATGTGCATAATTAAAGGAGTTTTGCGTGTTTGCTTTTCAGTATAACAGCCTAAATAAACAAGTGTGTAAGGTGTTTACACTACAGGTAATTCCATACTAATTTATTCCATATAATTAACATAATGTCATCAGAGGCTCATACTTGAGACTCATTAAGAGTCATAACTATACTGTAACTATGCCGTTTGTGCACTCACATAAACAATCAACTTACTGTATGACACAATAATCATGGTGAACTTTACAAATCCTTCATTTTATACAGATTTACTGTCCACTTCCTGTTACACAACATGTAGCCTATATGAAGTAAATCACATCCACATTTTTAATATTCATAAATCGGTGTCCTGCTCCACATCTTGCGTGTGCTTGTGCAGCCTGATTTAAATGCTGCTTGTATTGACAGGTGCTCAAAGGAATACTTCGCCCTCAAAATGATCATTTGTACGTCAGTTACTCACCCTGTGTTACCTTGAATTCTTGGAGAAAACTTTTTCTCTCATGTCTCCACGGTGAATGCAGAATCCTAAAAAAAAATTGGGAAAATTCTTGATAAACGAGTCTCGCGCTTGCACAGACGAGTAGTGCACCTGCGCAAGCGTGAGACTTTCTATGCAGGAGTGTTTTAAATAGTAAGGTTTTAGCAAAAATACATGTGTATTGTCCATATAGGCTTAATGAGTGAGCATAAGACTGAATAAATGAGACTTGGATTATACTGCATGAGTTGTGTGAGAGTTTGTAAACGGATATTTTGATATAGTTTTGCCGCATTAACTTCAATTCACCAAGAATTTTCTCTGTTTTTGGATTCTTCACTGTGGAGGCATGCGAGAAAAAAATTCTTCACAAATTGGAGGTAACATGGGGTGAGTAATTGATATATAAACAATCATTTTGGGGGTGAAGTATTTCTTTAATGGCACATTGACTCATCCCTACAGTGCTGTAAAGGTCACACAGTATGATGAGCACTTCCACTCTACAGGGTAATGTAGCCTTTCACCATGCAGTTGTTAAGGATACACATTGTCCAGTCAGTGCACACACACAGCTTTCATTTATTTTAAGTCAAAACGGATGTATTCATGGTACTCTAAGGAGCTCTGAAACACAATTTTAGTGTAGTGGTGCAGCGCCTGTTCAACACATGTCCGTTCATAACGGGCTCAATGCTTGGCCTGTGGTGCTGCTGCTTGGAGCTTTCTCAAGAACCGCTCATACTACTTCACACTAGGGCTGTCAAAGATGCTGTTCGAATATTAGTTTGAAAAAAAACACATAGGTTCGAACTATTCAAACATCTATTTTTGCGCATTATGTCCATGACAGCATGTACAAACTGGTCACGAGTGACGAAGCACTGCACACCGCGGCGTTTTGAGCTGAACTGTTGTCGGACTCCGGGTTTCTAATTAATCTTGTCGCTCGCTTTTAAAGAGCTGCAATGGAAGAGGAATGTCTTATTTGTAAAGTTATCTATACGATACCTCCTCATTTCACTACAAAAACCTTTTTAAAATACTAATTTTCATGTTCAAATGTTTTTTTTTTTTTACTATTTTAATATATATATATTCAAATTTTGAACATTCGTTGAAGCCTTCATTTCTACACTGCGCTTCCTCGGGTCCTGAGCAATACACCTGTCATGACATAGTTACATCACACACCCAAGTTGCAGCTACTCAGGGTTGGAAACACCGGTGAACACTTGGGGAAGTATTAATTTCCAAATAGGCATATACTGTAAGTTGAACTGTAGTCAATGAGCTGCGGCCTGAAAAGGCCCATTGCGGACGACATGCTTGACTCAGTCCGCAGAACCGTGAAGCCCCGCTCCCGCTGCTGCTCGCTTGTGCTTTGTATTCAAAGTTTATTAATTTGTTTATTAATTATGCGTCCAAATTGCACCAAATTCAACACTGCATGTCCTTGGGTCCCCAGCAATACACCCGCTAAGTGGGAAGTAGATTGGATGAATGATTTTCGAGATATGCGAAGGACACTTACAGAGGTTCTGTGCTTTATTGTTAGATTGTGTGTAGCTTTTGTTTAACCACAAGCTTTTACTTTTGTAATTTCTGTAGGAGCCTGTGAAGACCACAGATGCTGCTCGACAGTGTGATGATCTTATCTGTCCAACTTCCTCTAAAAAATCAAGAAAAACTTTAACACGTAAGAAACTTTACATATTGCACACACATGTGTATGTCTATACATATATACTATATAGATGAAGAGAGTATTTATTTGTTAAATTATTTCTTTATTTTTACATTTGTAGTTTCGCAAGCAAGTCCTATGTCAAGTGGTATCTCCATGTCAAATTCATCTGATGCTTCAAATGCTGTCCGTTCTGGATCTGACCAGATGCAACAAAATATCATGGATATTGATTTGAACACGGAAAAGTGAGTAACACATTCTCTTTTTTTAAATTTTCTTTACAGTTTACATTATAGGCTGGCTTTTTAAATCTTCATTTCAATTGATTTTCAGAGCTGCACTTCTACAGATGAAAGGAAAGCATGTTGTGAATGAAAGCTGCCTCTTCCAGTTATTTCGCCGCAAGTGCCCGTCATGTGGCTCTAAGCTTCAGATGGAGAAGGTCACCCATGGGGTGCTCATCATCCTGAACCAACAGTGCCTTCAGTGTGACTACAGAAACCAGTGGAAAAGCCAAATCAGTGCCAGTGTCCCAACAGCTGAAGATCAACGCCTGAAAGAAGAAGCAGTAGTAATCAAACAGGTAAGATTTTAACAGTCAGACATATTACAACATACTCAGACTGTAGTATAATGACCTCAGAACCTACTCCATGCTACGGAGACGCTAGTCTTGCTGGACCGTGGCTGACACAGCAGCCAGCAGCGAGTGGAGAGATTACCACACATAAGCGGCGGCTGCCGGCCAAACAGCCGACTACTACTATATTATTTTTTGGGTTCCAATAAAATGCTTTTGATTAACAAGTTGCGATTCGCTATGCATGTACATTTTACGACCACTAGCCTCCGCTTCAAAACAATGCGAGCATGATGATAGAGAAACGTGCCTATCTGTCTGTGTCAGTCCCGCCCCCACATACTCTATATGAATGCGTGTGTGTGTGTGCACGCGCTCAGCTGAGAGGTTGCGTCCCACCGAGTTGAGAGCCGAGAGTCGTCTTCACTGTTTGACAAATATTGGCAAAGTAATTGATGACAAAACACATTAAGAATTAGCATTAATTGCATAGACAGGCGACATCCTCATTAGACGCTCTACTGTGGAAAACACTGGCGGAAGCAACGTGACGATGGCACAGTCAGCTTTAAGAAGTCCACTGAAAGAGCTGCATTTTCCACATCTGCCACTCACACGTTTATAGGCTTAATGAATGAACAAATTAATTTGCTTTATTGACGCTGTGCTTTTAGAAGTTAAGTTGATTTAGTAGATTTACATGATTTGTTATTTTAAAGTTGTTTTTGGCAAATATTTATTTAATAAATAATGAATTCAAAACTAATACAGGCTATATATAAAACATGGGATTAAATACATGTTCCCCCTTAAAATACAATTTGTTTATTTTTCGTTGAATTAGAGTGCATTTAAGTTTCTCGTAAAACTCATTTAAATATGCAATAATTAAAGTTATAGTTTGGGTGTTTTTGAAGTGGGGTTGTATGATGTACTTATCCATAGTCAGTGTATTACTTACAGTAGATGACTGTCGCCGTGCAACCAGCTTGGAGAAACAGTCAGGAGTTACCAACACCGGAGCAAAGCAATACAGTGCTGGGGACAGCAGAAAAACATATTTTAACCACCTAAAAGAAAGGCTCACCTAACAAAATGAATATCTGTTTTAAGTGTACACTATATTTAGAATATTTTCACCGCTTTATCTTGCTGTCAGACAGCCCTTTCCTTCTCCTTTCTGACGGGGAACTGAATTGAAATTGAAACTTATCTATGCTCTCTCCAAAGCCAGCAGGCTCAGATGACAAAAACAGTAGAGATACGTTTCACTTGCAGTTCAGTTCGCAGTCGGAAAATAATAGCTATAGCATACACTTAAACGGATATCAATTTTCTTTAGGAGAGCTTTTACGGCTCAATTTCCCTATACTTATGGGATTTCCTATTTATTCACACATAAAGCACAGGCCTTCGTCACATGGTTATATTACACTGTTGCGTTTTGTCTTTCGACTTTGAGTAGCTCTCTCTTTATTCACCATACATGTGTTTGCATCCTTGTAATGTTAACAGGAGCAGTAAAGAGTAGTCTTAGTACTGCTGGCGTAGCCATATCCTTAGCATCATAGATTCAAACAACAAATCTGAGCAAATCCACAGCTTCAAACTCTGCTGCCAGACAGAGCGGCTGCAGCTGTGCTCTCAGTGGCTGTCTACCGTCGAAGCTCGTTCTTTTGAAAGGAGTGATGAGAAATAAATGCGTAATATAAAGTGTCACATCGTCTCTGTCGTATCCGCAGAGCGTTTCCCTAAACCAGCAGCGTATTACTGCCTGGACTTTTTGCACATAGGCTGATCATAATGTTTCCTCTGCCTGCCTGCCTGCCTCCTTTTTTGGTAATTTGGCTGAAATATTCTGTGCTGCATAGACTTGGAAAAGTTTTACCCCTGCTAGGTTGTCATTCTTGTCCTTGTGTTGTTCACAGGAAATGCCAACAGATGACAACCCCTGCAGCACGGTGTTCTCTGAGATTGTTACTTTTAGCGACGAAGAAAGCGATCCGTCAGATGAAGGAGAGGAAGGCGATGATGACGGGTCGAGTTCAGACGGGGAATGGAATCCAACCGAGGATGTTTTGCTGGCTGAAGAGCTCGCAAACGATTCTGAAGAGGAACCCAAAGAGGAGGAAGATTCAGATACTCCGGGCGGCCTCAAAATTAACGAGCTCTGCACAGAATGTGGAAGTTTTTTCACGATTCAGAAGCCTCACACGTGCGAGTACAAAATAAAGCCCTTTTCCTGCAACATATGCGGCAAAAGATGCGTTACGGAGACGTCGCTGAAAAACCATAGCAGGATCCACGATGAAACTTATGACCATCCTTGTAAATACTGCCACGTTGCCTTCAAAACAAGGGTGGACAAGCTTAAACACGAGCAGACGCATCAAGACAACAAAGATCCTTACAAATGTCCCGACTGTCCAGAGACATTCGCCACCGGTAAAAAACGCAGCATCCACCTGCTGGCAAATCACAGAACCACAAAGGAGTACAAATGTGGAGTTTGTGGGATTGTATTTCAGGATGTGCATCATCTTCGGAGACACTCTGTCGTGCACACGGGATTGAAACCGTACAAGTGTTCGGTGTGCCAGCGTGGCTTCAACCAGTCTAACCACCTGAAATCCCACATGCGTCTGCACACGGGGGAGAGGCCTTATAAGTGTCGGCATTGTGACAAAAGCTTCAATCACAACGTGAGCTTGAAGAGTCACGTCCAGCGTTACCACTCATCGAGCTCCGGACGCGAACGGCAGACGGTAGACGAAAGGGCGAGCGACACCGGTGACGCCGAGGACAGCGGGAATAAGAAAGGCACAGACTCTGAGTTTGACAATGTAGAAGAAGAACAAGATACAGATGAGGAGGAGGAGGTGCAGAAGAAGAAGAAAACAGTTGTGCAAAAAAGTAGAAAGAGGATCACGGGTAGACCCAGAGGAAGGCCGAAGAGAAGTGCAGCAGATGGTTCGGTTCTGGCAGGGCGAAAAAAAGGCAAGCGCTCCAAGACTGCAAAATCAAAGGCGCAGAAAACGGGTTCCAGCGATGAGGAAAGTGAGGACGAGCAATCAGTCAGCGACGTGTCCTTTGACTCGGCAGAAGAGGAAGAACAAGAGGAAGAGAAGGAGACGGTGAGGAAAAGCACAGGGAGATCAAGAAGAAGAGCAAAAAATGACAGTGACACTGATTTTGACCCAGAAGAAGAAGCAAAGAAAAAGAGGTACAGCAGCAGCAGTAAGAGTTCAGAGAAACGTGGAAGGGGAAGACCAACCAAGAGGCTAGTGGATTGAAAATGCCTCAAACACACCGAGCTGAAGAATTATTTTGGTGTGCAGCAATTGTGAAAAGAAAGACGCCATAGAAAACTGGATTGATATCTATTGAGTAGATAATAAAAGCAATGTGGGATATGAGAAACAAAACATCCACATGAGGCAGCGTCTTTCTGAATTGAATAGTCTTTTACTGTGCAGTAATGGAGGGTCAGTCAGTAAATCGTTCAATATTGAGTATTGGGTGAATTATAACAAAGAGACTATCCGTGTGGAGGAAGGTAATTGCAAATTACCTTTTGGAAAAATGGTATTACAGTTTGAGGAAATATGTATTATATTCATGTCATCGTGTAAGAATAATAGAGTTTCAAGCTTAAACAAAAATGTTTATACTGAAGTCAGGGCACTGTGGCACAGCCAGTTTCTATCTTTTCTTATTCACTATAAAGCTGCATAATTATGTAACTTCAGAGACTCGTCAGTTTGTAGGAAAATCTAGAAGCATTCAGATATTAGGGTTGTCCCGAATACCACTTTTTGGTCTTTGCAAAAACAAAGCATTTGAATGCTGATTTGGACGTCAATTACCATGGTAACGGTGAAAGCTTCGAAGCATTCGGGTCAGCCCTTGTTACATGTTCAGTTTTATAAATCAATATTCCACAGTTTTACCTGTTGGCTAATAGATCAGACTCAATAAATGCTGTATAATGTTCTTTTACACAATGCCTTTTAAATGTATAGAAAGATCATTTAACAGTTTGGTATTTACACCTGATTGTAGATTTTGGAGTGTTGAAATGTTACTTCTCCTCTTAAGCCTGAGTTTCAATGATAATCCAGAGAATTGTTCCAGAGAACAATGGTTGTGTACTGTTTATCCCATTAGCTACACATTGATATTTACATTGCTGCTGACCCTTTTGGATTGATTTGCTACTTAACAGGTTGAAATTGGTTTCAGTTTTCCTAAAAAAATGCTCCAAAAATCCGTTGACTGAGGCTTGAAACTAGTTGGAGATAGAGCAGCTGATTCATCACAGTGAAGAGAAGTTAGTTATGGTGCTGTTACGGTTCCATAATAACACATTTATTAAGATGGACTGTTTTGAAAGTCATCCTCCTGGCACGGTCAAGGACCTCAGAGTTTCCCTGAATGCACCACTGAGGCAGGCTTTGCAAATAGTCCTTGTTTGCAACTCTATTAGACCACAAGTATATAATAAAGTAAATAAATAAGAGATTTCTTCACTGTTTTGAATAACCTATCCTAAAGTAAGTTTCAAGTCTCTGCAAGTTTATTACATACCATACAGAAACTACATAATAAATATATGCAAGTGGTGTAAAACACCCAGTATGGGCCTTTAAAGGATTGCAGATTTTTTACATAAAAAAAAATGCAAAAATAAATGTGTACAACTGCCATTTTGAGAGTCTGTCATGTTATCTTGTCCTGTCTTGAGGTTATTCACATTTCTGCTTAAAAAAAAACTCAGACAAACTGGTCTCTGGCTGATTCCAGAGGAGCTGCTGTGGGTTTAGTATCTTTCCAAAGGAGAACGGTTGACTTTTCCCTACCTTGCATTTCTTGAATTTAAATGTACGGGTGTATCTGGGCTCAGAGTTCCCACTTTGATCAAAGACCCTGAATGAATCCCCTCTGCTTACATGTTTATCCTCTCCCTCTCTCTCTCTCTCTGCGAGCAGGTGCTTAAGATAGCTTCAAGGCCCACCAAGTTTTTTTGAGTGTTGGCGAAACTTCTTCAGCTTTGCTCTCTGGGAGAGAGAGTCAGCCAGATGTGGGGTAAACCCAAGGATGCACGATTAGACACGCCGACAGTCTGCAGATCTAAACGAGGACTAATGTTTGGAGAACTGAAATAAAAGGAATTTCTTTTGACTTTTAATAAGCTGCACACCTTCAGTGCTTTGAGGCTTTACTGATACACTTCAGAGCGACAGACGAGGATGTGTGCACAAGAGGTAGAGGAGTCTTTTTTTAAAGCCTCTCATTTAACCAGTTCTGTGAATCACACACTTGATGAAATTTATTTAAAGCTCAGTGTGAATACTTGACAAGCCCTCAATGGCAAGACTGCAGATTTAATAAAGGTCAAAAGAACAAGACAAGTGAGTGTCATGTATTATTGGGAAATATAAGACTTTAATTTTATCTGATTGCACTTTGGCTCATGAGTCATTTTCTGTCACAGTTTTGAAACTAAGGACAGACTGCTTGTAACTGATAAAGCAGTAATTGGTTCAGCGTGCATAATAGATTTATTCAGCAAATTGTATTTTTTTTTACTCATCCGTTTAGGGTGAATTGCATCTTGTACTATTTAATAAGAGTAAGACACGATCAGGCCTCTGACATCACCATATCCAGGTACAAACTTGTCTTATCTAGGTGGTTAAATACAGTTTTAGATTATTAGGTATTTAGGATTTTTTAGGATTTAGAGAGCATCGGCTCAGTAATGGCACAACATAAATAAAACAGTATACTATTAAATCCAGATGACATCCATTTTCCTTTGCAAAAGCAACTTTTATCAAAACATATGAGAGGGACAATGCAAGATGAGAGTACAGTTGATCATTGGCGATTCATCAGTTCACAATACCGTAAAGTTAGGCCAGGCAGAAACACTGAAACAGATATAAATAGTTCTTTTAGTTCAATTACTTCTTTAGAAGGTTCAGATTTGAAAAACAGTGAAGTGCCAAGGAGTCGGATGGACATTTACATTTCCTATGTCTGATCTGTCACTTGAAAACAATACACTTTTTTGTCTTAGTAGGTTGTTGTTTCACGAAACACAATTTTTTATTCAGTTTTACTCTCCTAAATGTCCTCTGCTTTAACAGCCTGGGTTAAAACATTTTAACAAAATAAGTGTTTCTGTGTTTAGCATTTATACACAAGTAATGAATGGGCTAATTAGCCTACTAATAAAATGACGATCTTCTAATAATCAAACAATGTAAACACCCATAAACTTGGTGTTATGTTAGCAGGTTATTTAAATTAAAACACAACCATATTGCTTTTAACAGTCCGCAACAGTGCCAATAGCGTGAGTGGACATTGATGAACGGGAATAAACTCTCTTATTGAAAAGAGTTATTATCATTTTTATACTTTTTTCATATTTATAAATGATCAAAGGGCCAGATTCGGCCCACTGGCCACCGATTGAATAGGCCTGAGTTACAGCATTTAGTCCAGGGTGCTGCTGGTTTCAGGTTTACCACTAGATGTCCTCCTTGTGCCACAAATACTGACTCATTTTGCAAAGCAATAAGTGAGACCACAGCCATCTTTCCAACACAAATTACTATGGTAACTGTTATTTCTGCTGCAATAGGCTACCTGAGTCAGTCGGTTGGACGAGTCGGAGATGTGCCTTATCTCTTATCTCCCTTCTTTTCCTCCTCCTCTCTCCCCGTCCTCGTCCCTGGTGATCACTGTATTCTCCTGGGAGAAAACAGGATTTTAGTGCAGCATCTCTCCCTCTCCATATGTACTCTATAGGCGACCTGATCTTGCAGTTATCTTAAAGCCACCTCTCAGAGAGTATGTTTTAAATAAGAGCTAAGACGTCAGAGCCAGCTTTATATTAGGTCATGGCTATGTACTGTATATTTTCCTCCTCTTTCTACTGGTATAACTCTCCCTCTCTGCCTCGGATGATTTGAAGCTGGTCTTTTTAGATGTCAGTTGGATAATCTGAGCTGCTCTCCGTTGACAGAAGATTAGATTGATGCTTGGAGAAGACTTGAGACGAAGAGTGCATCTGCTGTGGCGCCATCAGTGTGAGGATAATATTTATTTTGGCACCATGATTCACTCTGTAAGATACGGTGTACATGGCCTGTGTTCAGTGCGAGTCAGACAGATGGGAACATTAGGAGAAAGAGGAGTGGTAAAATAACATGAGCTGAGATTAGAGAGGAAAGAGTATATCCACAAGCAGCCATAGAGCCACTGGAAACGTATTTATGGTTTCTGTTTTTCCTTTAAGAAATCAGATTTGAAAATGGGTTTCCCACACGGGAGCTCAAATGCCTTCCAAATGTCATAAGTCAAGCAGATAGGAATCCACCTGGGCCAAATGACATTTTCTCACTTACCAATTCCCAGACAACATTACATGTTTGTTTATTGAAATTCACCCAATCTTTTCTCCTTTTCTGTCTTCTGCTCTCTGTGTTTAAACATCCACGATTTGTTTTCAGTCTAAGTTTATGTTCCCATTCAAAACTGATGTCTAATATTCACGTTCTGTGTGAAAGTACTCATGACAAAAACAACGGTTTGAAAAAGTATATTGATTTGCAAATTAATCGCAGGAAAAAAAAGCTGCTGGTTTGTAAAGGCTTTATCTCTCGACAAGAAAGCGAATAAGTATATTTCACAAGATGTCAAACTGTTCCTTTTAATGGGAGGATTATCCTACCGAACTGTTTAAAGATCCTACGATGTGAAAAAAATGTCCTGCTGTCTATCTTTAAAGGTTTTTTTTTGCAGAGTTGTTCATCTGTATATCTCTTCTTCTGTAAAGTTTCACTACTTGTCATTCATTGATTTAGATTAGCCTCCTTTTCCGCTGACTCACAGGGAAGACAGAGTGCTGTCACACGGTATTTATCAATCACACAGCATTTGTATTCTGTTATTCATCGTAACCCACCTCTCCTTCCACCCCCTATCTGTGCAGAATTACCCCCATCAACTGTGCAATCACTTGTCTCCTGCTATCCAGCCTGGTTGACTGGCAAGCATTAGTTTGCTCTCTCTGTCACAGTGCGCCATCGTCAATCCAAAACAGCAGGGACTGAGTAGTGTGTCAAGGATGTCTGCGAGTTTTCTCCCTGAGTTGGGAGATGTGTTAGATCTTAGTCGGAGCCGAGCATAAATTTGATGGGAGAGGGGCCAAAAAATCCATACTGTTGTCGGCTCAGAATATAAATCCACATGTGAAAGCAACACTATGAAACCTTTCACAGCACCTGTGTGTCAAATTGTCTACTATATTGTTTAATGCAGAGGTACATATATGTAAATGTCTCTGCATGCATTCAGGGAGCGTTTTTGATTTGCAGTAATGAAACAGGAAACATTCATTTAGGTATTTTTATGCCTCCGTGCCGGCAACAGCCGTGACTAGAGGCATTATGTTCTCAGGTTGTCTATCCGTCCGTCCCATTCTCGTGAACGCGATATCTCAGGCGTGCCTGGAGTGAATTTCTTCAAATATGGTGAAAAAAGTCCATTTGGCCTCAAGGATGAACTGATTACAATTTGGTGGTCAAACGTCACTGTGATCTCACAAGACACGGTTTTGGCCATAACTCAAGAATTCATATGCTAATTATGACATTATCTCGGCTCTAGGTTTTTCGGCCGATTCAGCATGTTGAATCGGCGGTGGTGCCCGTCGGTGAGAGAAACACCGCAATGCGGTAATAGAGTGTTAGTGGAATGAGTCCTAAAACACGGAAATGACTTCTGGTTCCCTCGTCTGGAAGTCAATGGGTTTTTAGTTTGATACCTGAAATAAGGTCTGTGGTTAACACAAGCTAAAGAGATTTTCATGTTTTGTTCTACGATATAAAATAAATCAGTAATACCCCACTCATGAATTTTGAAGCTTTTATATGTCTTAAAAAAGGCGGGTTGCTAACAAGTAACTAAAAGAGTCTATAAAACGTCATCACGCCGACTCGTCCACCTTTACAGCCTCGTTGTGAATACTCACGCTCATGCGATCGTGGTGTAGTTTGTTTATAGCCTAATGTTAGCTTTTTACTTCTGGTGATTGCATTTACACTTCAAAAATCATAAAAGTGGACTTCATGTGGAGATTATCTTGCAGAACAAAACATGTAAGTATCATAAACGTCTGTTTGCCACAGAGCTTATTTTCTGCAATAATCCAAAATCCATTGTAAAAGTCCCATTGGCTTTTTGTCGAGGGAACCAGGGGGTTATTTATTTCCTGGTTGGCCTACAAAATACTTCATCCCTGGAGCATTTTATTCTAGTTAGAACAGAGCACACTGACTAAACACTAACAATATAGTAAGAAGTATTGATAGCCAGCAACACTCGGCAGCACTTGTTGCTGTCTAATGCTAATTCCATGCTTTATCTAATCTATTCACGCCACTGCAATTTTTTTTTGTTACTGCAATTGAGAGATTTAATCAGATAAGTGACGTTTTAAGTTTTATGTGTCATAATTGGAGTCCACATGAGCCGCTGAACAGTTGATTTTCTCAGTTGACAAGTTTCCAGTGTTAAGGGAATGATACCTGACAGATAATATCACCACACTGGACCTCCTGCATATTGCATTCATTCGGCATCCTGTAGCTCTCCTCAGCAGGGATAAAACCCTCTGACACTAGCAGATAAAGAAATCCAGCAATGGGAATATTCCTAATATAAAAACATTTAGCACTCAGTGGCTTGCATACTAATGCACTATGACCATGTCATATTAATATTATAAGTGCGGAGTCAGATTCCTAAAAGCATGTTGATTTGCAGGTATACTTGCTGATGTTCATTCATAATTTTACTGTTTCCTCATTCGATCTGCAGTGCAGTGAAAGAAAAAAATTGTCCCCCCTTCTTTCTTTTTTTGCACAGTTTGTAGTGCTACAAAAAATGTGAGAAATTGGGAGCAAAACCTTTATTCTTACTGGAGACTTGCCTGGATTGACAGATAAAGAGAGAGAGTTGTTAATGTTTGCAAGACCTGACATCTGCTTCCTGTTCCGCCGCCCATTCCCGACTTATAGTCATTTGGATCATCATCTTTTGAAAAATTTTAATCAACCCCTTAAATGTTAATCGCTCCATTACTCACAAGTACACGCGTGCTGAACAGCAGTCTGTGGAAAATCCGAGGTGACAGAAACCCCCGAGTGGCTGTGACACTGCCAGCCTCAGACAGACACAGTTATCTGTACGAGGCTATACTGTGTTCTTCCAAATCGATCCAGGCATGTTACATTCCACTCACCGCCTCGCAGCAGATTAATACATCCCTCCAGGAGCCGTATATAGTACATGCAGACACTGTCACTTCTCCGTGTGCAACTTTGTTTTGAAATATTAATTAACTGGAGACAATTCAGGCTCCAATATGTGTGTGTCTCACAGATGAAAGAGCATACTTTCACTTTTTAGTTTTAGCTTTTTAGTTATTGAATGGATCGCTATTCATTTTGGTTCAGACATTCATGTTCCCCAGAGGATGAATCCTACTGATGTTGGTGATCTCCTGACTTTTCATCGGGCATGATTAACAGGTAAAAATGGTCCAATATTTTGGTTTATGACTAAATTCCTGCAAAACTAATGCAGCCTCAGATGGACTTTGTGTTTAGTGCTAATTAGCAAATGTTAGCATGCTATCCCGCTAATCTGAGATGGTGAACCAAGTCCCCAGAAGCAAATTTTCATAGTGGCTAAACGGTGGTACTACAACTTCCGTGTCCATCATGTGATGCCATTGGGCCCAAAAAGACTTTTTCCCATAGACTTACATTGGGAAAGAGACGTCTGTAACTCGGCAGATAATTTTTTTTCGGGTAAACAACAAATAGATCATTAGGTCCTAGAAGTTGTAAAATGCACTAATCCAGAGTTATTTACCTTCCTCAGTTCATGTGAATGAGACCCAGACTGAAGCTGGAGCGAGGGCCGGGAGGCGTAGTTAAAGAAAACGCTACTGCGCCTACTCTACGGGCCTAATGGATGCAGAAGACCGCCGAATGATCCGGGTACTTTAGCACTCGGCAGTTGAGCCATTTTAGCTTCGTGCGCCACTGAGCAACTCTTATAGGAATGAACAGGAGCCCGCCTACAATGCTGTATCCAGTTTTATAAATACATCCATGTGGTGAATATGGTAAACGTCAACGTGTTCTTGACATTGTGAGCATGTTAGCATGCTGACATTAGCATTCAGCTCAAGGCACCACTGTGCCTAATTACAGCCTCACAGAGCCGCTAACATGGCTGTGCTCTTAAGCTCCATTCAAACTGGATTTATTTCTCTAGGGCAGCTGGAGTGATTTTAACATTACCTGCTCTTTAACATTTCAACCCCACCTCAGTAATAATTACAGCTGAGATAACCTGCTGTTTTTCAGCAAACTTACTGGTCCTCCTGTAATTAAAATCCCATCCTTGTCCTTCTTCTACTGCATTTTGTTAGCTCGCTGTGAAATTTGACTTTTGTGTGAAAATGGAGGAAGTCGAATATGCTTTTACTAATCTGATAGATGGAAACATGTTTGCATCTTGTAATTTCGTGATGGTTAAAAACAGTGGGGCAACCTCCGGGTCTGAAAAGTGAAGCCAATGAGTTAAACTTGTATTCTTTCTAACAGCCAGCAGGGGGCGACTCCTCTGGCTGCAAAAAGAAGTCTGATTGTATAGAAGTCTATGAGAAAATGAGCCTACCTCTCACTTGATTTATTACCTCAGTAAACATTGTAAACATGAGTTTATGGTCTCAATCGCTAGTTTCAAGTCTCCTTCAATACAGCATGATTTTCATTTAGTAAATTATGGTCCCATTTAGAGTCAAATAGACCATAAAGCAGGGGATGCTTTAGGGCGTAGCTACCGTGTGATTGAAAGGCTCCACCCTTTCGTGTCACTTCAGATTGCAAAGAACCAACATGGCGACGGACAAAAATCAACATGTCGACGACCAAAATGCTGAACTTGAGGCTTCAAAACAGCAGTCCACAAACTAATGGGTGACGTCACGGTAACTACGTCCTGCCATGTATTTCATGCCAAAATGTCACAAAATGCAGTTTGAGTGGTGCTTTGATCCAAGTTTACCGCTCAGAAATTGTATACGCTTCTATTGTTCCTTGTCTTTCGAGATGATTCCTTTCCTTGTTCTTTGTATTTTGGTCCCCTTTGATCTTTCCTCTACCTGCTTATTTGTGCATTTCCTGTTTCCCCTTTGCCACATTCATTGTATAATTTTCTCTCTCTGGATATAATTCCACCTTTTTATCTATCCATCATTCCCCGTCTCATGCATCTCTGCTCCCCGTCCTGTTCTACCAGCCACACAAGAAGTAATTGGATTTGATTGAAAAAATAGACATTTGTTGGCACCAATGCTCTGAGGCCGCACACGTTATTCAGATCAAGGCTCAGTGTGTGCGTGTGTGTGTGTGTGTGTGAGAGACTGTACTCGCTGCAGATGAGTTAGTGATTCCAAGGTCACGAGAAGGATACACCATGGGAATCATGAATATGTATAAAATATCAATCGCTTTGAAAGGAGGGGTTGTCAGGCTAAATACCACCGCTGAGTACAGATAACAGTGAAGAAAGTAGCGCCGTTATCTTTCCATCTCAATGGAGTTGCTCAAATACATGTCGTGCATGCTAACGTCCACTACTGCTGCTACCCGTAGTACTACTTAATTCTTATTCTCATAATAGAGGTCAGCAGTGTTTGGACATGAGGGGATGTTACTGCTCCAAACAAAATACTCCTCTCCTGCTATAGAGGTAAGACTGAGGCCTCCCCCTCCAGACAATATCACTGTGAATAATATTATGGGAAGTGCAGAACACACATTTGTACGGTGTTGGCAATAACTGTTGTCAAAATAGCCCATTTCCATTGCCTCCTAATGTTGCTTGTCATGTCCTGAAGGTTTGTAGAAGTCGTGAGTGATATGAGGAGCTTGAATATTATTTACTCTCAAACGACACCTCTTCAAGGTCCATGGGTCGTTTCCTCGCAATGAACCCCGCAGTGAAATCACGGTGACGACCTTACAAGCATACATGCTGCTGCCCGACTGTGTGGGGAACCAGAGGGAGGAATATGAGACATCAGGCACATTACCGTGTCTGTAGCAATGACTCTATCAACTCGCAGAGCCGTTAAACCCAAGGACAAACTGGACATCCTCCTCTGTGAAGTCCATTCACAGATCATATAAAAGGATATATGGTGTGTGTAATGGCATTTTATAAGCACTCTAAAATGATTATCATTGTCCCAGCCTGACCTTGTTGGCTTTACACTGGTTTCCAATGTACTGCTGCACTAAGATGAACTTGTAGCCGCTTCAAGAGTAAGAATACATTGAGAAAGTTAGGTTAAAGGGGACATACCAGGCTCATTTTCAGGTTCATACTTGTATTTTGGGTTTCTAGTGGAACATGTTTGCATGCTTTAATGTTCAAAAAAACACATTATTTTTCTCATTTTGTCTGTCTGAATAAACCTTTATCTGAAAGGCTCCGTTTTAGTGCCTGCAATTTAAGACCTCCTCCTGAAAAAGCCCAGTCTGCTCTGATTAGCTTGCAAGAAAAATATGGAGCACATTTGCAAAGATAGTTCTCGAGCTGTGGGTGATATATTATTATGAGTCTGCATGTGACATAGGAAGGGGAGCCAAGTCTGAATGGCTTGTTGAATCACATGTTTTCTGATCTAGAGAGCCCCAAAACCTGACTGGGTTGTCTTATTTCACAGTTTGTGGGTTAGTAGGCACTCCAAATGTATGTGCACAAGCACTGAAAAAGTGAGTTTTTCATGATATAACATGTATGATGCACTATCACAAGTTCAGAGGTTATGGAGTAAACACATCTTATTCTATACATAATGTATGAGCTGCATGGCTTCTATATCACAAAAATCTCTGTTTCATCCTCCCAGTTCTCCGTCCCTTTTACTCTTGCAGGCAATGTTTTGCTTGAGTGTGTTGCATAAACAGCATACAGCTCCCAGTGGCATGAAATGCACTTAAAACCACATCTGCTCCACTGTAACAGAGCTAGTTAAGTCAAGATATAGACAATAAAGCCTCAGCCAAGATCCACTTGCTAGGTTTTAAGACCCGGTGGTTGAAAGACAGCAAGTCCAGAATTCCAAGGTCAAGAATGAACTTTGTGGCTCAAAGGGTTTTTCTTAGACGCTACAGACACTAAACTTGAATTACTGTCATTTATTGTCGGCTACTGCTGTCTTGTACTGTATGTTAAAGCTGAAATCAGTTTCTTACTGCACATTGCTGCAGTGAGGAATTGTTGAAATTATGTTTTTGTTGGTGGAGTTGATGTGGAAGCTAATTAGTCTTTGCAGACCTTGAAAAATGCATTTAGCAATGTGTGACCTACTGTTTTTTGTTTTGTTTTTTTGTTTTAAATGTCCACAGAACATCTTAAGACAGTGTCTGGACCATAGACTGTTTATAAGAAGTGGACGTAGTCAACCTGACGTCACCCATTGGTTGGTGGACTGCCGTTTTGAAACCGTCGCCATCTTGGTATTTTGCAACCAGAAGTGACACGAGAGGGTGGAGCTACAACTGAATGCTGAATAAGACATTTATGGTTTTATGGTCTATTTGACTCTAAATGAGACCATAATTTACTAAATGAACATCATGCTGTATTGAAGAATACTTGAAACTAGTGATTGAGACCATAAACTCAACTTTACAATGTTTACCGAGGTAATAAATCAAGTGAGAAGTAGCGTCCTTTTCTTATAGACTTTTATCCAATCAGACTTCTTTTTGCAACCAGAGGAGTCGCCCCCTGCTGGCTATTAGAAATAATGCAAGTTTAAGGTACTTTCAGACCCACCCACATATTCATGGTTCCCAGATGATGTATCATACGGACTTTGGTGATCCCCTGACTTTTCCTCGAGCGCCACCATGACGTGTAGTTTTGTAATTTTGAGTGAAATGTCTCGACAACTATTGGATGGATCGTAATTAGATTTTATACAGACGTTCATTCTCCCCTCGGGATGAATTATGTAAGAACTTTTTATGATCCCTGACTAAAGATTTAAATATGTAACAGTCTTTTTAATGTGGCTGAATTTTAATTAAACAATATGCTGGTTTGAAACGTGTATGATTGAATGGCTAGAATACAGTGATGAGTGATGTAACACATTTCAACCCTCTTTGAAATACACTGCGTTTTAAAAAGAGCAGTCTGTTATGCCTATGTGTGTGTGGACATAACACGTCCAGCACTTCAGCTTTAAGGGACAATATGCATCTTATTTTCAATTTTCTTTGTAAACAAACCTAAAAAAAGGTGGAGTGCCAGCACAACACATGCAGCTATAGTCCCATTTGGCTTATAAGTGTTACATCAACTCAACTTCAGATCTCATCCTTGCCACACGGAAGTATGAATTTCAACTCCAGGCTGGAGAGGTGAGAGTAGACGAGGGGAGGGAGGATGTTTGAGAATAACTGAGAGAAGGGAGGAGGAGGAGGAAGGAGGAAGGAGGGGGGATAAATGGAAGCAATGTTTGAAATTATAATTTAGTTCTCCCCACACATCGCTGCTTCTCGCCTGGAGCTCAGTGCTGCTCACAGTTTACTATTTGTTACTCTCTCTCTCTCTGTCTCTCTTATTACAGGGCTCTTATGATAAATCCTGAAGGTAAATCCCTGTCTATTAAACCAACCTCTAAAGCTCTCCATATGTGTGTGTGTGTGTGTAAGTCATGTTGATGGGGCTACTTGTGTATGTACATTGCATTTACGCATGCATGTTTATGATATATCTGTGTGTGTGTGTCTTTGAACTGTATATTATCTGAGCCTGTTTTCACAGTTTATTTTCTCCTCACTATCACTAGAGGGTTTTGATAAGAGGCGTGTTTTTTTTTTTCACATTTTAGATTATGCATGTTGTTGGGGGCGGAGTGAATGATCCCTGACAAGTTAGAAACTACTGGTGGAGCTTTTTTAACTGACAAAAAATAAACCCGCTAAGTGGATTAAGAGCTTGTTATCGTCAAGGAAGAGAGAGCAGACGGGCAAAATTAATACATTTTTTTTTTTTTTTTTTAGGGTGGATTCAGTTTTCCCATGAAGTCAGGTTGGGAAATAAAGTGTATTCTTGCTCTCTCACTTTTAAAGCCGGTCTTTGGCTGCAGCGCATCCTGAAGGAATATCTCAGATTTACGTTCAGCTGCTGCCCAGGGCGCGGTATTAACCGTGTAGCATGTTGTCTGTCAGTCAGAGAGTGAAACGTTACAGGCCTTTCTGTAGGGAGAGACTGTGAAGAAAGTGTAAGAGAGGAAGGATGAAGGAAGGATGAAGATAGAAAAAGAGAAAGAGAGAAAAGAGTATAAGCCTCATCTCCATTACATCCCATTATCTTCCCTCTAGCAGAAGGTCCCTTTAGGACGCACTTACATCCACAAATACAGATACCGTATACTGTAGTGTCATTGCAGCTGGACGTAAAGATTGATGGACTCCTTTCTCAATGAGGAGGTGCTGGGGCCATTTAGGGCGTACTCTCTGTGCCTCTGTCACATGCACACTCAGACTTTACTTCATTAACTTAATGATGAAACAGCTCTGAGGAGAGAAGAGAATCAGGAGACGGTGAAGACAAAGAGAAGTAGTTTATTTGAAGAGGAGAGGAGAAGCAAGATCAGTTCTTATGTTATTTCATGATTACTTGGGTTGAGAGAGTGTAATGGAGCTGATCAACACTTCAGGTGATCCATGTAAGAGCCTGACAAGGTGTTCGTGGAGCTAACGTGACACTCGAAGGGGGAGTCATCCACGTATAGTGAGGGTAAGTGAGTCTGTGCACTCAAGTCTGTGGAGTGTAACAGCTTTCTGTGTCTAATAATGAAAGACCTGTGGCCCCCTGGCAGGTAGCCATATTCTCCCCTATTAGACGGTTTCATTTGAATATTTTAATACAGTTTGAAGAAGAAAAAGCTAAGTCAAAAATCAAAACATAATTTTGTTTGGCAGGAATTCTTTTTTTCTTGTTATCTGTCCCATCAATCTCACAACCTGTTACTTATCCAACACGTTCTCATCCCAACTCGTCACATACTGATGCTTTGTCAGACCCCTCGGTGTCACTTTTCAGTCGCAGAAAACACATGCTTAATGTTGTGAATTAAACAAAAACACTTGCTTAGGTTTAGGCAACAAAACCACTTAGGTTTAGGAAAAAACAACATGGTTGGGGTTAAAATGACTAGTTTTTACAATGAAAATGTGACTTGACGTTGTTAACATGGGACACGAACGAACAGCTGATTGTAACGTGAAAGTGAAACGAACAGCGGTCTCCTGGATGAAAGCCTTGTGTTTGCTGGACCGATCCACTTCCCCTCCTGCCCGCCCTGTGTGTCTCTTTCGCTCCTTAAACTACGTCACCACAGCACTTTGTCTGAGCATTTATTTTCGAAGCAGATTGGTTTGCCGAAGCCTGGTGAGTCTCTCCTTAACAGACTTGCCCACTTTATGATAATCACATGCAGTTTGGGGCAAGTCAGAGTCAAGTCAGCACACTGACACACTGACAGATGTTGTTGCCTGTTGAGCTGCAGTTGCCATGTTATAAATTGAGCATATTTTTTATGCTAAATGCAGTACCTGTGAGGGTTTCTGGACCATATTTGTCATTGTTCTGTGTTGTTCCAATAATAAATATATACATATATTTGCATAAAGCAATCATATTTTGCCCGCTCTCATATTGATAAGAGTATTAAATACTTGACAATTCCCCCTTTAACGTATATTTTGAACAGATACAAAATGTGCGATTACTTTGTGATTATCATGATTAACTATGGACAATCATGCAATTAATTGTGATTAAATATTTGAATCGATTGACAGCCCTAATTGACAGAAATGATGTTTGTTTATGCAGCTTTTCAGTTCTAAAATCCATTTAAAACATCAAGTCCTTCAATGACTTTATAGTATATCACAAGACTTTCATTATAAAACATATGTAGAAATGTATTTTAAGCTTCCCAGTAATCACATTTAACACTTGTGACCCACAAGGGTATACAGTATATACTGTATATACTGTATATATATATATATATATATATATATATAATATATGTTTAAATTAAATGGTTTAATGCTGAAGTTAAACCTCTGGGGTACTTTTACTTGTTAGCCATGTTTAGTTTCTTGTAGTTAACAGTCACCTGATCACAGGTGTGAGAGGGCGTGGCCTGGAGGACAAAGGAAAGGGAATTGTTTGGGTGAAAAGGAAAATGCTTTAGGAGGTAAACAGTGGAGTTATGTAAGATCCTGGCTGCCTACAATGGAGACGGGGAAAAAGCATTTAGCTCTTTTTTTATGGTGGTTCCTGAAGAAAAAGTGAATTCTATGAGATGTGAGGAGCATAACAATTGAGCAGAGGACTGGAGATCAACTGTAGGGTTTTTTTTGCAGTGCATTGCTGTTTCTGATTTATATTTTTGCATTTTGATGGGGGGATGTATCTTCCGTTTTTCTTTGTTGGACATTTCGGTTGGACTATATGGGCTCTATATGGAGGATTTGTTTGTGTTGGACAAACCTTGTGGACATTCAAGTGGACATTACAATTATTTCTTTGTGGACTTGATGGGTTGTTTTCACACAATAAGTATTTTTTCTCTGTTTTCTCTGATCATGTTGCACCAATTTAAAAAATATTTGTGCCTTTGCATAGACAGCCTAGTTTTATAAAAAATAAAAAAAGACCATCTTTCCAGCGGTGAAATACTTATTTAAGCATACATTTAAGTTTACATTTTGTACGTTCCTTTGTTGTTATCAGGAGGGCTTTAAAGGCACCTAAATTCTTTGACTGTCTTCATTTAACCAGATTTTGATAAATAGATCACGTAGCTCTTGAACATGCTTGAAACTTAAGCTGACTGTTCTAAACTTTAGGAGTCTACATCTTTTTCAGAGGTAAAAGTAAATTGTTATTCAATATTAAAACAAAATTTAAAAAAGTAGACATTTCAAAAGTATTTTACAAAAAAATCACAGAGCACATAGCATTTCTACGCAGCCAACACCAGTTGTGTTGTAAGCATAGTAGGCCTATTGCTTTTTTTCTGTAGGTTTGGTCAAGTTTGCATTCGTACTACCACCACTTGGAGAAAACTTGACATTTTAACCATTTATCCACTTTAGCTGTGTATTTTGATTTCTCTGCTCACCTGCTAACTAGTTTTTACCCTCAATTGCAGCACATAGTGTTCAGTGTTCACAACTGAAAGAGAGATTCTTTAATCAATCAATCAGGCCACAGTGTTGTTTCTTACTAAAGGCAGATTTATTTCAACACGCGTGCTGATGCTCAGACACAAGATGGACAAAGAATGCAGACTCAGCTTTATATAGGAAGTATGTATGGAAAATACAATATAGTAGGAATGTCTTTGTCCATAGTGAAAAAACATGACGTCAGTAATACCAGCTCCTATTTCTGTTTTTTCCTACTTCAGCGTAATATAAGGACGTCTTTTCAGAGAGAGTCTTTTGAGTCTCTTCATACAGACCTCCATAGATGAGAAATGCAGATATGGTATCTAAAGTCACACACACTTTTAAAAGTATATAAAAGATTTAAGTTTATATGGAATTCTTATAAAAATGTGATTATCTGATGTCATACAAAATCAACAACTTACTCAGGTTGTTGTGAGAAACATCTCCCTCATTTTTAATCCTTTTTCCGTTTCTTCCAAAACACAAATATGTGGACGTATCAGTATGTTTTATAACAAATCATAATATTAATTTTCAAATCAGCTGAGTTTCTCCACAATCTTTCCACGTACGCCCTGCTACCTGCACAAGTACCCCCTGGGGTGCTCGTAACTCTAATTGGGAATCACTGATATAGAGCATAAAGCAGCTCATTATCACTTATGGTTTATGCTTTGGTGCCGACATAAGCGAACCGTCATTTAGGGGAAACTAAGAAGTAAGAAAAGTGCATACCACATCTACATTTCAAACATTTCATCCATCCTCTGTGTCCAAAAATGTATTCACAGTTTGACAGCGTTATGTGCTGCAGAAACACAAGCTCTCCAAAAATGAAACTATAAAAACATCAGTCAGAAAACTTTGATGTGTTCAGGACATTTGGAGCGGATTTCTGCCGTTTGTTCTACAGGAAGTTCATTATTGTCCTATCAGCCAGATAACAGATCAATAGCTGTCTGGAGTCTCGGATGTGTGCGTGACAGAGTGTATGTAGGCGAGAGTGTTTCGTGTCTGTGTATGTGTGTGTGTGTGTGTGTGTGTGAGAGGTAGGAAGTCTGAACGATACCGTCCCACCGCTCAGAGCTGTCCTCGTGGCTCGGGTCACCCATGTGCTCGGGATGGGTGGGATGCATGGAGAGATGGACGGATGAATGACAGTGAGAGAAGAGGGAGGTTTGCTTTCGTGATCAGAGCTCTGACATCTGTAAATTTAATTAAATCTGTGTGTGTGTGTGTGTGTGAGAGGGAGAGTGTGTGTATTTTTGTGTCAGTCCCCTTTCTGGCCGCCTGCAGGCACAACGCTGCCTCTGTCGATGGTTTGCCCTTCATCAGACAGCCCAAGGTTGACTAATTAGGACTGTGGCACATTTCCTCTTCTCTCTTCCTCTCCACCTCCATTTTTCTCATTCATCTTCATTTCTACATCTCTTTTCCATCTCTGCTTTTCTGCCCTTTTTTTTACACATTTGCATCAGATATTCAATTGTTTCATGATTTACTGTATAATGACAGCACTCACTCTCGATTACACAGCGTGTCATAATCCCCTCTGGACCATTAGGGGGCACTCTGAATATCTATAATAAAGCCTGCTGCACAGAGCCAGACCTGTTATCCAGTATTTGGTACTTTAAGGGTACATTTTGAGTTTGAATTGACAGATTTTATGCGAGTGAACTTGCACTCACATTTCCCTCATATTAAACTCATTTTCAGTTTATCTTAAAGTGACTGCAAAAAAATAGGTCCCATCACGGCTAATGGTTTAAATGACCTTTAGCGGTCCTTTTTAAAACCATCATGGAACATGTAAGCATGCATTTAGAGCGCCCTTTCCTGCTGGGACTAAGTGAGTTATCATTAAAGTAGAAAAAAATATCCACCACTTCGTCCATTTAGGTCAAGGACTCAGTGGGAAGTGGGTATTTTCCTTCAATAATTTCTCTTCCTATCAACCCTATCACCAGATAAGAACACCAATATTGCACAATTCTGCAAAATGCTGATTAAGTCCAAATACTGTGTTTTTAAAAGTCTTCCTTCCTTCAATTCTTTCTGCAATATCTGCACTTGGCAACGGCAGAGTGGTTAAAGGTAGGGAAAGATCATGGTTACGGATGTAGTTCAGTTTACTCATCATAAGGAGTACTCAACCTGTGAAAACAGCTGCATTTGCAATTTTCAAGGTGAAAAGAAATCTTCGGCTTGAGAAATCCTATGTTACAAACTAGAGGTGTAGTTCCTGAAAGAAGTTGGATTTTGAGAGGGAAGGGAATCTAATGGAAGTAGCTACGGAGTGTTACAGAAATGAGTCCTAAAACCTGGAAATGAGTTAGCAGCTTAACACTTCCAGTTCCCACGTCTGAAAGTTAATGTTTTTTTTTAATGGGTTTTCAGTTAGATGCCTGAAATAAAGTCTGTGGTTAACACAAGTTGAAGAGATTTTGATGTTTAGTTCTATGATATAATATACATCAATTAATATCCCACTCATGAATTTTGAAGCCTTAAAAAAGGCGGTTGCTAACAAGTGGCTAAATGAGACTACTAAACGTCATCACGCCGACTCATCCGTCATCACAGCCTTGTTATGTATACTTGCTCTCATGCGACCGTAGTTCGTTTATAGCCTAACGTTAACTTTTTACTTCTGCCGATTGCATTCACACTTCTAAAATCATAAATGTGGTGGTCATTTGTGAAGATTATCTTGCAGAACAAAACATGAAAGTATCATAAACGTTGCCACAGAGCTTATTTTCTGCAATAATTCAAAACCCAATGGAAAAATCCCATTGGCTTTTGTCGAGGGAACCCAGGGCGATGACAACTTCCTGGTTAGTCTACAAAAATACGTCATACCTGGAGCACTCTATTGAATTGCATTATGGGAAATGCAGGATTTAGTGCTTTTGGTGCTATACCTGTTAGGGACAAAAAGTCAGGATATCTCTGCCTCCACTTCTTCGGATTTGTCTTGTGAGTCACCTAACTTTATGGAAGTGTAATAAATTGCTTTAGTATCTTTACCAGCCGCAACCAGGCAAGATGCAGTCACAAAACTTTACAGGTGTGTAGTTGAGATCAAAATGAAGGTCGAGTTTGAAGATGGGTGTGGTCCGAGCAAGGACGCCGGAAGTAAGGGGGTGGGAAGTGGGGAAGGGGCCCCCCTACTTTTAAGCCCCTAGCTCGATTTGGCATTGTGACTGTGATTTCATCGCAAGATGGTCTCTAGTTTTAAGGTGTGGTTAGTTTTAGGCAACTAGACATTTAGTTAAAGTGAAGGGAATATCTTTATTTCTAGGGATACTGGGCTGCCGGATGATTCAAGCCATCTGAGAAATTCTTCAAGTGTGTCCAGTTTCTGCACATCCCAGTGAGCCACTTCCAAAATGACTGACTGGGAAATTAAAAATGATGATCTTGTCCACCTACATTGACAGGCCAATTCTTTGCTGGAGACACTCTCTGAGCACAACTGCATCAAAACAAATGCTGTGTAGCCAACACACAGACAGTAACATTTCCTATTCCACAGCGTATAGTCACTCAATTTCATATTAGCAATTTGTTGCAACTGATCCAGAGTGGCAACAGCTACAAAAACTTGTCTGGTTTGGAAGCTAAGATTCTACATACAGTAGCTGCAGGAACCAGATGTTTTCTGGGCTTCTTTGTAGTTCACAAGTGACGCATAGAATAATGTTCAAGGGAGCAGAGCTTACACATTTCACAGATTGCCATGGTGGACACCTAGTGGGAGCCTCTGACGCCAGTGTGTAGAAATCATCAAAGGCAGTTGCGTAACCCTTATTCAACATCACACCTTTGGTGACAGTAGGCTACTCCCCAGGTGGGGGGCAAAGGTGAGATGTTCTGCATGACTTTCTTGCTCTTTGATGGCCTGAATGGAAGTAACTTCAGACTCCAAATAAGTGTAGAAAGTGTGAAATTCTTTATTGCAAAGTTGGGAGAGTATCCCAGCTGCTGACACATCCATCTCTGTCACCAACAGTAGAGAAATGCCACTGGAAAGAAGCAAGTGTACTCAGCAGAGTTTCCCTGGATAAATAAAAGTCTGAGGAAATCCACACAATGGTGTTGCATATGCTCTCTGGATAGCTAAAATCATTTTGTGAAGGATAGTTAAAGTTATACTTCATATTCTGCTAAGCATTAGAGAAACATTTTAACTCAAAGCACTGGGTTTATGTGACAGCTTGCTGTATTGTAATTACATCTAAAGTGCTGAGCTGCTGTTGGTTTACACTGCTGCTACATTTGGCGGCACTCATTGCCTTATTATATCATATATATCCATGTGCGGCTGGTCATCAACACCACATGACGTTTCATAAGAGACTGTCTGCTCCCAGACATCCATTCTTGCAGAAGTTAAAGCTGCACTAATGAGTATTTTCCATGTAATATTAAAGGGGATACTTGTAGTGAGAAACACATACATTATTGCCTAAAGCTGCCTTCACATGACAGGAAATTTGCTCTTCACTCACCGCGAGGTAGAGCAAGGGCCTTGCATAGACAGCAGGTACAGTATAACATGTCACGCCAATCACTGTTTCTAGGCAACAACAACAGTTGCAGCTGTTCTCATTGGTTGTGCTTTGAAAGTTCAGCGGTAACTGAGGTCAAAGTTGAAATAATTTGAGCTATGAGAGCAGCTCTTGGTGGCAATTTCGAGCGTTGCTTAGCGTTGCTTAGCCTTGCTTAGTGATGTTAATGTCTTTCAGCTCATTGTTTTGGTTTTACAATCTGCAGTTTGCTGTTTTAGCAGCTAGCTGGTGAGCATAGAGCAGCATTTAGCAGCTAAAGAGCTTAATGAGATATTTCCCTCAGGGGTTGGTGGAGACCAAAGCAGAGGTAAAAGGAGTGTGAATACTGGACTTACATCCATCGGGTGGCCAGAAACACGACTCCAGATTTAAGTTATTGTTACTCCTTAACTTCAGGCAGCCTGATTTCACGAAAAGGTGTGCAAATGACACAATAATGTGTGATATTGCTTTTTTTTATTTTTGCCGTGTCATTTGAATGCCATGTAGTCTGTACTGACTGCATTGAAATGCATCAGCGTAAATATGCTGTTAAAAAATGAGAGACAGTTTATGGTGGGCGGGAGAGGGTCCAACAAACATAGGACTTTCAACCAGGAGACCGGTGTTCCAGACCGGTGTTGTAAGTTAGTGACGTTTGTGATTTATTTTCCGTGCTTATGTTGTTTCCGCACGTACTGTACTTAGTTTACGTACATATTTTAAGGCCAACCATGACATTTTTCCTAAACCTAACTAAATGGTTTTGTTGCCTCCTGATGGTAGGCTACTACCCATTCACACACCTGTGTAACATTCAGGCCTCGGCAAGGCAAAACGTGACACTGACACGCTATCCTCTGGTGGACAGGTGGGTCTATCACGCTTTGGCGTGGTTGCTTCTGGATGTGTAAATGCTAACATGAATATGTGCCATAATGACTTATTGTGTTGTGTTTACAGCTTCAGGTCCTCCAAAGTGCCCAAAATAAATCAATAAATGGAGCTTTAATGATCTCCTGATCTCTCTCCTCTAATATCTCCTGCATGATATGACTGTTTTTGCATTAACAGGTGGATCTTTGGGTTCGGTTTTATCCTTCTCAAGATAATATACTTATTGAAATGATTGGAGGCTTGTGCCTGGCCCTCACAAAGATGCTGCTCTCAAGATAATAATTTACTCTTGTCTGAGATGGGCAGGATGAGAAGCAGGGATTGATACCCTGCCAGGGAAGAGGCCTTGCTTGATCTTTTCTCCTCTGTCTTCTCAGTCTGAAGACATGCAGGTCAAGGGAACTGCTTGTCAATCAATCACTCACACTCATAATTGTTTGTTTGTGTTAGCTCTGTGATGGACCGGTGACCTCTACGGGACGTTTCTCTGCTTTCTATTCACTGTATCCCACTATATGCAATGCCCTACAGCCCTGTATGGCCCTGAAAAGGCATGAATGTATTTTTAATAGCCGTGTTTTAAATTCAAACTGCAGGTCAGCAGAGGGAGAGGATCAATGACAACTTTCACAGACTTAAAAACAAAGATGCAGATGCACTATATCCTCATTCAAAACTAATCCCACTGAATGCTGTCTTTTTGTGGTAAAATATCACATTGGAAATTGTATTAAATGAGTAAAACTGACTGTATCTTAACTACTTCAAATCCTAGTGTGTACGTGTGTGTGTGTGTATGCATGCGTCTATGACTGAGTGTGTGAATCTGCGTGTCAGCTAGCTTATGTGCCCTGCTCTGACACTAATGCAAATAGCCACCTCAAGGGCAACATACAGTAGGAGGGCGGGGGGATGTCATCACTGATAAAAGGCCTGTGCACGCACACATACACACACACACACACACACACACACACACATTATTGCTGATGCCACCCAGCAGCCGAGTGTCCAAATTAATTACAGCCATCCCACGTGAGAGCAGAACGGCTGGCAGAGGCCTTGACTGCTGCTCCTCCCCTCCGCTCAACTCTTCCTCTCTTCTCTTTCTCTGCTGGATGAACACTTCACTTCCAGACGAAGAGCGTTCAACACTCAGTTTTAATCACTTCTTCTCCTCCGCTCGTCTGAAAATGACAGAGTTTGAATCTGAATGTTTTAGCCTGTGACCTTCCACAGAGAGCACAGACACAGACATTCAGCAGTTCTTAAAGGTATAATTTTTCAAAAAATCTGTATAGACTGATACAAAAGGAATCCGTCTCAATCATCATTTCTGACCCACTAGAGGTGTGTGGTGGTGTCTGTATCTACAGAGACCTTGCAGCCTTCTTCCTGTATTTTCTCTTTTCTGATTATTTTGCTGTGTTCAGGACATTTCTGGGCATCAGAAAAGAACCTTTGGGCCCCACGTTTGGGTTTAACCCCCAGCCAATAAGCAGGGTGAGCAGCCCGTTCTCATTCCCAGGTCAAATACCGGCAGTTTGTCAAGCCCCTCGACACCTGATACCGAGGCACGTTCTCATCCCAACTCATCACATACTGCACCTCCGCTTTGTCACGCCCCTTGTGGTCACTTTATTTTTGCCACCAAAGCCACTTTAGTTACTAGCGTCACTTTAGGATTAGGCAACAAAACCGCTAGAGTTAGGTTTAGGAAAGAAATACATGGTTGGGTTTAAAACTACTACGTTTGTACAGTGAAAATGACACTGAACGTTGTGAACAGGAGACGCGAACGAACAGCTGATTGCAAAGTCACGCATGGGACACAAACAGCTGGATGAAAGCCTTGTGTTTGTTGGACCCATCCACCTCCCCTATACGTCCTGCCCGACCGTGTGTGTCTTTTCGCTCTTTAAACTATACATCACCACATTCCCGGCACATGGGTTTACATTGTAGTTATTGGAACGCCCGGTGCGTTTCATACCAGTGCTAAAGGATGCCTTGTGTGGCATTATAGAACGCCAACGGCCGTGACAAAGCCTCAATATTTTATGCTCTGGGAACGAGAACGGGCTCAAGTCCCTCTTTAGCTCTGTCAGAATACATTGTCTGTTCGTTGTCAGACTGATTTGTTAGTTACCAAGAGTGCACTCTCTCGGTCTGGTACTTTCATGGAAGGGAAGCAAAAGTCTCTGTCAGATTTTTTGACTCTCTTCTCCTCCTTTTGTTCAAATTAAATAAGATATAACATGTTAAATAGTGAGTGATTTAGAGACACCATAGTGGATACCTTTGGACAGAGCCGAGCTAACTGTTTCCCCCTGTGTCTTTGTGCTAAGCTAACCAGCTGCTGAATACATATTTATAAACATTAGAGTTATATAGATCTTCACATGTAATTATTGGCAAGAAAGCACATAAGAGTATTTCCCAAAAATGTACAACTGCTCCTTTAAGGTTCACCGTACATCACTAACTGTTGAAAATGAAATAAAAGCTTTGAAACTTTTATCTGTCCCTGTCTCAAACATAGTAAAAGATAATCCAGCAGAGTTTGTCCAAGCGAGAGTGTAAATTTTGTTGCTTTGAGCAGGGTATGTGAGGCCAGACAGAGCTCACACATCCACACGGTCAGCCACTGCTGAGTGGAAAAAGCCCTCCGGCGTTACACGATGGCGGCAGAAACCCCTGCTGCTCTCTTCAACACTGAGAGGCAACACAACACCGCTGGAATCAGAGTGGCTGTTAGATCTCAGTTTCAGCTCAGGGCACTCTGAAAATAATGGCAGTCCTACTGACCAAAAAAAAAGAAGTTTAGACCATCTGGCAACACAATACTATGAGTGAGTTTTCTATTTTTACTCATTTTTGTGGTTATTTTACTTTGGAAATAAGGGAATCCGAACATTACATTGACATTTAACTTAGAATATATATATATATTTTTTTATAAATGCTGCATCCTTGCATACTGAAGCCAGGTTAGATGCTCATTTGCATGTGCAAAGTTTTATGTTACCTCTCGCCATCTGTTACATTAAATCCACCCTCCTCACTTTGACTCCTCCTTACTTATCTGATTTCTGTAACAAACCAGGTTTCCTATCAGGTCTACAGATTCTAGTATGGATCTCCACTGATTACACATGCAGACAAATTACTGCATTCTCAGGAGATGAATCTTCAGTCAGCGCTTCACAGCAGAATTGAGCCAACGTGGCATGATTTGCATTTCTGCTGAAGAGTTTTCTGATTCCTCCATTATTTGCACAGTGTGAAGTGAAGAGTGTGTGTGATGTTTGCCGTGTGTGTGGCCGGATGAAGTTCAAATTACAGTATTTCTTCTTTAGTTGTTCAGAAATGATACCTCTTCCAAAATATTTTTCCCTCGTCAAAAGGTTCATTGCTGATAATCGGACATGGTGATTCTGTGTCAGGCTTTAAAGAATAGTTTAACATTTTGGGAAATACACTTATTTGTGAGCCTGCCAAGGGTTGGATCAGAAGATTGACACCACTTTTATGTCTGTACGCTGTGGAGGTAGAGCTAGGCAACACGTTCTCATCCCAACTCGTCACATACTGACGCTTTGTCAGACCCCTAAACATGTGTTTAATGTTGTGAAGTAAACAAAAACACTTGCTTAGGTTTAGGCAACAAAACCACTTACGTTTAGAAAAAAAACTACATGGTTGGGCTTAAAATTACGATTGCACAGTGAAAATGTCACTTGACGTTGTGAACACGGGACACGAACAATTAGCTGATTGTAAAGAGAAAGTGAAACCTAACACACGGGATGTGAACAGCGGTCTCCTTGATGAAAGCCTTGTTTTTGTTGCTATATCTTTTCCTAAACCTAACCAAGTATTTCAAGATTAGTTATTTTAACTCAGACCACGATCTTTTCCTAAACCTAACTAAGTAATTTTGTTGTCTAAACCAAACCAAGTTAAAGACTGTATGCATATAAAGAGCAGAAATTCACACGTGTTTCTGGACATTCATAGGAGAACACATGAAAAATGAGGAATAACTTTTCGTAAAATATCATATAAACCGTTGTATGAGGATACGTTGAATGATCTTATTTATGGCCTCAAAACTCCCTGAAATCAGTTCTGACAACTTGAAATATCCGATACTGCTTCTGCATTCACTTCAATGTCATTATGCGTAAACCATACTGGAGGTCACATTAACACCAGGAGCCAGTGTTTGATCCTCCAAACTACAATGTAGAGGAAATGAAGAAGTAACCAGACAAATATAACTCTTGTGAAACTTCAGTCTGGAAAATAAATGAAAGAGTCTGTCTGCTGCTTTTGCTGTCGGCGTTCTTATTAATTCATAGTTGGGAGCTGGTCCAACTCGGTGCTCCTGGATATCCGTCTCTGCTCAACCAACCATCATCGCAGATACACATAATGGGGAGCTGGGATTTTAGAGGGGTGAACATGAGCTCCCCTGCGAGCCTCTGTGACCCAGACACCTCTTCTCGCTGTCCATAACTAAACCTCATAAGCCTGTTTCAGCCTGTAGACATCTCTTCTAATCAGCAAACTTTATTGTAGTTTCTGATCATTGAAGTGTTGACACAACGGCAAACATTTTAATTACAAAGACACCTCTTAAAGGGCTGTTACCTCTACAGCTGAATTATCTGCTCTATCAGGAAATGTCAATCCTCAAGTATTCACGAAAACGCGTCTAATCTGCAGAAACCTGCTGCTTCTTCTTCACCGTCTCCTCTTTACTGTGTGAAATGATATGCTAATCCTATTGGAACTGAGCTATGTGCTTGTGCGCGTGTGTGTGCCTCCATGCTGACACCACTAAATGTATGCTCGTCATTAGAGAGAGTGTGTGTAGTTGTGTGTGTGTTCGAGAGAGTATGTGTCTGTTTATATTCAATATTGTCTGCTGAACCGAGTACGTGATAAATGGAAGGAGCTAATTGCCCGATAATGCTGAAGAAAAATGAAACGCTCTCTGCAGTAACTTTGTGACACTGTTTCCCTCCACAGTTTGTCATGAATACATTTGTGGGATGTTTCCACTCCCACAGAAGAAGTGATTAAATGTTGAGAGACCTGTTCTGTGTTTAACTGGTGTCTTTTATCGTATGATGATAAGGATGATAAGATGATTGTCTGCCATGATGACAGCCGTTCTGAAATATTGTTCTTCATAAAATAACCGCGATGAACTGCAAATGTCAGCACAGTGTCCGTCTGATGACATTATGAAATAACTTTATTGGAGTTTCTGCTCTATCTTTTCCAACACAATCATTATTTCTTTCTTCAACTATGTGAAAACTCAACGCGTACGGCTGTCAAATCCACCCGTTCTCACTCCCAACTCGTCAAATATCACCGTTCGGCGTCGGAAACCAATGCACGGAGGCACCCTTTAACGTAATGAACCGGGCTTTCAACTAACTCCAATGTAAACCCACCTGCTGCCTTATTTGATGGTCGGAAGAAGTCACGTAGTATTAATAGCGTGAGTCCACTCAGGGTGGGCGGGAAGCTGAGATGGATGGGTCAAACAAACACAAGACTTTTAACCAGACCGCTGTTCGTGTCCCGGGTGAAACTAAAAGTAACGTTGACTTAATTTGTCACGTAAGTCTTTAGTCACGTGACTCGTCGGTAGCATCAAAACACGTTTGATATTTTGATATTTACAGGAAATGACATATAATATAGCCACCAGCATTAGGAAACACTCTGCTCTCTGGCGATCTCCCTCCAGCCAGCTGCCACCTTATTAAGGCTTTTGTAGTGAAATGAGGAGGTATCGTATATATAACTCTTCCTTTCAACTTCACCAATCAGCCATTCATGGTCCATTGAGGCGATTTCAAGACGAGCGACAGGAATAAATAGAAACAGCTGGGCGTCTGACAAAAGTTCAGCTCAAAACAGCGTGCCACGTCGCGCTGCTTCGCTCACGGCCAGGACATTCCAATAAAATAGGACATGGCTCTTAAGCAGTGTTGTTAATGACTTTGCGGAGCACATGACCGGTAGGATAAACTTATAATAAGTGAACACTGGTTTATTTTTGTTATTATGGAGTGGGATCAGGGATTTAAATATAGAACTGTAATTTTAACGTCTCTTAAGTTGGAAAATGTGCACTTACTGTAATTTGTCTCTGTGATAACATTTGGCTGCTGAGTCCAGGGCAGGCTGTTTCAGACTCTGGGAAAGTGGGAAAAACTACTGTAACTCTAAACTATCTCTAAGTCACACCTAAATAGGCTATGCTATGTGCTTTTCTTTTAATAACTAATTCACTGAGCCTCCCCTGAAACTGTTTGGATCCCCACTGGGGAGGCCCGCCTCCCATCAATTAGACCCCAGAGAAGCAAAACTGCCTCTTATGAACAAACTGTTATAAAACTCCAATAACAGAAATTTTACTACACGTATTAGTGCCTCATAAAAAGTGCTGTCAACACCAATTATAGATGAAGAGCATATCAAAATACATTGTACTCAAACAGAATGAATGTGTCATTTTATACAATGGACTATTGTGACTATTGTGAAACATGTCATCTTCTGATAAAATTAGGAAAACATAGTATCAAATAATAAACCAATGATCACGTGTTTTCTGAGCTGTTTAAGAGAGCCGGAGAGTTAAACTACTTCAATTCTTTTCTTTAGAAAGCTTGAAAACCAAAAAAAGTCCACAATAAACCTTTTTCACTGACATTTAAACCTGCTTTTCAAACTAACAACATAAGTCATGTCTCTATTCCATTCATGTGTGCCAGTAATAGCGGGGCTTTGATATTGCTCATGCTGGCTCACTGATATTGGCACACTATAAATAAGAGAGGAAAAGAGCCATCGTTAATGCTATTAGTTTCACCTGTTGTTTTTTCTGCTTTGACAATTTGAAACGTCGGCTCTGATCGAGGTCTGTGCTCGTCTTTTTCTGTTTTATTGTTTTGTCCTGTAATTGCTTCTCTGCCTCTTCACTTCTATAATTAATTGTAATTTGACAACTTATGTGTGTTTCAGGAGAGGTCTTTTTGCCAGCCTGTGACTTCCCATCTCTCCTGTATGATCCTTCTTTTTATCATGCAATTGCTTTTTTTTATTTTTAGTAAGACCCATATCATTTCTGTTACTACATGGTTAAGGCAGGTTTATTTATATAAAGCACATCTCAGCAACAAGGCAATTCAAAGCGCTTTACATAAAACATCAAAAGCATCGAGACAAAGTGCAAAAGGACAATAAAACACAATTAAAAACAGTCATCAAAGAGCTGAGAGAATAGAAAATTAAAACAAGCAAAAATAGAATAAGACATGTAAAATACAAGACAAAAGGTTACAGTGCAGTGTGAGACATAAGAGAACAATTATTTAATTCAATAAAAGGCAGCGGTAACAGAAAAGTCTTCAGATTTGATTTAAAAGAAGTGAGAGCTGCAGCTGACCTGCAGTTTTCTGGAAGTTTGTTCCAGATATATGGAGCACAAAAACTGAACGCTTCTTCTCCTTGTTTATAGTTTTGACTCTGGGGACAGAAAGCGGACCTGTCCCAGATGACCTGAGAGGTCTGGATGGTTCATAATGTAGCAGGAGATCAAAAATAAACCATTCAGGGCTTTATAAACCAACTGTACTATCTTGACCGACAGGAAGCCAGTGTGAAGACCTCAGAACTGGAG
The DNA here is from genome assembly GCA_916701665.1 of Sebastiscus tertius. Taxonomy (NCBI): domain Eukaryota; kingdom Metazoa; phylum Chordata; class Actinopteri; order Perciformes; family Sebastidae; genus Sebastiscus; species Sebastiscus tertius. The sequence continues at coordinate 26,824 of CAKAOH010040185.1, read as the reverse complement.
TGATGTGATCCACTCTCTTGGTCTTAGTGCGGACTCGAGCAGCAGCTTTCTGAATCAGCTGCAGCTGTCTAATCGATGTTTTTAGGGAGACCTAAAGACACCGTTACAGTGGTCAAGTTTACTGAAGATAAATGCATGGACAAGTTTTTCCAAATCCTGCTGAGTCCTTTAGCAAGTCCTTTAATCCTTGATACATAGAGTGGTATAGGAATGAGTCCTAAAACCTAGAAATGAGTTTCACACTTTTCAAAGTCAATGTTTTTTTTTAATAGCTTTCATAGTTAGATGTCTTAAATAAGGTCTGTGGTTAACACAAGCTTAAGAGATTTTTATGTTTTGTTCTACGATATAAAATACGTCAGTAAATATCCCACGCGTGAATTTTGAAGCCTTTACGTGTCTTAAAAAAGGCGGCAGCTAACAAGTGGATAAATGACACTACTAAACGCCATCACACCGACTCGTCCGCCTTTACAGCCTTGTTGTGTATACTCACGCTCATGCAACGTACTTAGCTTTGTACCTCTGGTGATTGCATTTACACTTCAAAAATCATAAAAGTGGTGTTGATTTGTTTGCTACAGAGCTTATTTTCTGCAATAATCCAAAATCCAATGGAAAAATGGCCTTTTGTCGATGCTAACTTCCTGGTCGGTCTACAAAAATATGTCATCCCTGCACCACTCTATTCTTAAAGTGTTAGTAGGCAGACTTTGTAATTGTCTTAATGTGGCTGTTGATATTCAGGTCTGAGTCCTTGACTACACCAAGATTTCTCACGTGGTCTGTGGTTTTTAACATTGCTGATTGCATCTGAGCGCTGACTCGCTGACAACTACCTCAGTTTTGTCTTTGTTTAATTGAAGAAAATTCTGGCACATCCAGTTGTTGATTTTTTCAATGCTCTTACTCACTCCTTGTTTTAGACCATCATCCCCCCTGGTGACATGATTATGTAAATTTGTGTGTCGTCTGCATAATGACTTACCTTGTTGTTTTCCATAATCTGAGCCAGGGCAAGCGTGTAGAGCATGTTAAGTGATCCAGCTTTAGTTCATCAGTCCATGCAAAGTTAGTCCCCTTAAGCCTCTCTTTAAAATAAACGTTCTCTATCACTGTTTAGAATTTTCTATTTAGACATTAGTATTATTATGACATTTGTAACTATTATATTATATAGTAAATTTGTCTTGAAATTCAATTGTGAAACTACCTCATCTATTTCTTTTAATCTAATTTTGATCTAATTCAGAGAAAAATAACTTCATCATGATGCAACATTTTTTTCCATAAAGCAGACCCGTTCATTGATTTACTACTAATACCAGAGATATTAAAGGGATGGATACCTCTGCATAAACGGTATAGAAAAACTGGTTTACAAAGTTCTATTGCCTTATGGTATACGTTATCATATCACCCAATCCCATTGAAGGGATTAGACTCATATAGGATTATTCCAAACCACGTCTGAGAGAACCCTATTTGATTTAATCTGGTTTAAAAGGCCACTTTAGCCTAGAACGAGGAAAACCAACACAGTGAATCCTAATCTGAGATACCAGGCTCCCTCTCTATATCAGTTCTCACTCACAGCCACATTTTATATCCACTATTATAAAAGAATATATCCACATATGGGATGAAATATTTGACTCCAACATTTAGTTTGAAAAAATATTAGAATCATGTAATCTTTTTTTAGGATTATACAAGAAATAAGGTATTTTTTTTTGTCATTGCAATCACTCATCTTGATCTCATTTGGACTGCTACAATCCCTTTATTCTAGGCTTATCCACAAGTCAATCACCTGCCTCCAGCTGATCTAAAATGCTGCTGTTAGGCTTTTTATCTAATTATAGGAGACATGACACTTATTGCACCCCCAGTTTCCTTTCTTCACTGTCTCCCTGCATAAATTTGAAAGATTTGCTGGTAAGACACTGTTCAGGTTACTTTACTGTATCGCTCAGTATTTCTCCCTTAGCATTTTTCAGTCACAATCAATCAGCCCATTAGACTGTTGTCAAGCTATTAAATAGGCGTTATCAGTCGCTCTAATGCCCATAGATGTGGGTCAATAGGGGCCTACTACACCCACTAGTAGGTTGTATCATCTATTCACATGGTAGATCACCGAAAAAAGATGTAAAAGAACATGACAGCCGCCTGTAGCGACTGTACTAATTATGACAAGAGCAGGAGTTCACCTCTGAAACCAACAATGTGTAGTTTTCTTTGTGTTAGTAGTTATTTTAACCCAAAACACAATGTTTTTCCCTAAACTTAATGAAGCGGGGTTTTTTGCCTAAACCTAAAGAAGTTGTAGTTTTGTTGCCTAAACCTAAGGAAGTTGTAGTTGTGTTGCCTAAACCTAAAGAAGTTGTAGTTGTGTTGCCTAAACCTAAGGAAGTTGTAGTTGTGTTGCCTAAACCTAAAAATGTTAGTTTTGTTATGTAGAAGTTGTAGTTTTGTTGCCTAAGCCTAAAGAAGTTGTAGTTTTGTTGCGCAAACCCAAAGAAGTTGTAGTTTTATTGCCTAAACCTAATTGTTTGTTTTCTTAAACCTAATGAGGTTGTAGTTTTACTTTGTAAACCTAATGAGGTTGTAGTTATATTGCGTAAACCTAAAGAAGTTGTAGTTTTATTGCTTAAACCTAATTGTTTGTTTTCCTAAACCTAATGAGGTTGTAGTTTTACTTCGTAAACCTAATGAGGTTGTAGTTATATTGCGTAAACCTAAAGAAGTTGTGGTTTTATTGTGTAAACCTAAAGAAGTTGTAGTTTTGTTGTGTAGAAGTTATAATTTTGTTGCCTAAACTTAAAGAAGTTGTAATTTTGTTGCGTAAACCTAACTGTTTATTTGGCTAAACTTAATGGAGTTGTAGTTTTGTTGTGTAAACCTAAATAAGTTGTAGTTTTGTTGCTTAAACCTAAAGAAGTTGTAGTTTTGTTGCCTAAAACCTAAAGATGTTTTCATTCAGTTTTACAACATGTTAGAATGTGTTGCTTTTAAGTTTCACTTTCACTTTTACAACGTAGTAGGCGTAGTAGGCCCCTAAGGACCCTCATCCATGGTGCTTACAGTGACTGATAACGCCCATTTAATGGCCTGATAACAGTCAAATCTGGTGCATCAATCCACTGTTATTGTAAGGCTTTGTTTTTGTTTTATCAGATCTGTTTTTATTTTATTTCCATTGCTTCCTGTATTATTATGCTACTTTGTTATTTAGCGTAATGTGTTTTGTTTTCACAAGCATAATCATCATCTCAATCATTACCGCCCACACCAGCATCCATAACCCATATTTGAACCAGCAGATTCAAATATATATTTGAACCAGCAGATTCAAATATAAGTCGGGTTGTCACAGCGGAGGAGTTTCTCTCTCTCCGACGACAGAACAACCATTAATGTGGAGAAAATGTTTTTATTTGCGAGACACTTGACGCTGCCAGTGGCTTGGCTCTGAATCCATCTCAGTTCGCCTGGCCTTTGATGAGATTGGAAACTATTTGTTTTCATCATCTGCACACAGAAGCACTTGTTTGCTGTCACCAGCGCAGCGAGTGAACATTTGAAATCTCAAAGCAAGCAAAGCAGCCATAACAGCTGTTGTTTGGACATCTCTTCACTGCTCACAAAACTGGAAAAAAAACCCTGTGCATCATCAATCCTGCCACATTATGATGGTGACAGAAAAATGACAAGTGATTTTAATATTTTCCTGTGTAAAAGTGTTGAAAAATCTTTTCTTGCAGTAAAAGGAAAGTGATCTCTTGTCACTTTGGAATAAAAATAACAAGTGAGAGTAATTTGGACGTTGCATATTTTTGTCACTTCCAATTAAACAATACCAATGTTAGGAGTTTTGCAGCCTCTTCTTTTGACCTATTTTGTTCTGCTGTTTGTAACATTTAGTGCAGGTGTTCATTTTTTTGCGCTCAGAGCCTCCTGACAATAGAGACTGTGTGTGCTGCACATGGACACCACTAAACAAGTTGCTGTATTGAGAGACAAAGTGCTGTAATCTCCTGTGGGGATACCGAGAGCCTTTAATTATTCATAGATTAATAGACTGTAAAAAATGTGTGTGTCCCTAGATGGCCACTTTATGTCCTATAACTCTAACTAGCTATTTTTCTTCAGCCGTGCACTGGAAAATAGTCTCTTTAAGAGAGCAGACATTTTCATCAGCAGGATTTATTCCCTCTGCCATTAATGTTTATTGAACATTTACATTAATATTTATGATGCGCCATTTATATCTGCAGTAGAAGTGGACTTGTCTGAAGATGAAGACCTGAAACAACTCCTGAGCACAGGACTCTGAAATCTATTTAGGTAGTTATCAATGTATTTGAACAATGCTCTCATAGTAACAAGTAATATTCCATGTATGGCAGGTACATGAATGATTCATGTGACTGTTTTTTGATTCGCCACCATAATAGTTAAGGTAAAACCAGTTTGGTTAAAGGAATAGCTCAAAATCTTTGGAAATACGCTTTTTCTCTTTCTTGCCGAAAGTGAGATGAGAAGATTGATACCAGTCTAATGTTTGCACATTCAAAATGAAACTAAAGCTAGCAGCTGGTTTAGCTTAGCTTAGCACAAAGACTAGAAACAGGGGCAAACAGCTAGTGTGGCAATGTCCAAAGGTAACAAAATCTGTTTCTCAATTTTCATGTGTTTCCTACAAATGTCCAACAACACGTGTCAATTTTCGCTCATTACATGCATACAGTCTTTTTTAAATAAACTTCTGTCTTCACAGGAAACAACTTGGTTAGGTTTAGGCAACAAAACTACTTACTTAGGTTTAGGAAAAGATCGCAGTTTTGGTTAAAATAACTCTGGATGTGGCGTCACTAAAGTACGTAAGTTACGTCACAAATAAATCAACGTTGACACAAACACCAGTCTCCTGGGCGAAAGGTGTTTTTTGACCCACCCATCCACCCCGCCCTCCTCTCTTTTACGTACATACAAATTGATTTTGTGGGATCTATATGAATTACAGTGCATCACTTTTCGTAGGTACAGCTACAAACGGTGTATGAGAACAACCTGTCAAGTTGTATTGTGAGTAATGTAGGCGGAAGAATGCCTGAAATAAAAAAAAATACAATATCTCCTTTTTCTGCATCAATTTTTATCCTTTTTTTGTTTATCATGAGTCCGATAATATTATAGGAGTACTATCATAGATTGAGTACCATCTTTATAGTAATCTATAAGTCTTTTGAAAGAAAGCAAAATTGAGAAGGGATGCGAAAAGTGGTCTCCACTTTCAAAGTCACACCCTTTGTACACCTAAAAGTCTCCTCAATAAGCTTTGCCACTTTATGCCAATGTCATACTGTTGCCATGTTTATTCTGAGTCATAACTTGATGGCCAAAAATAGTCATAGACTAACATAAACGTAGGTGGATTCAGCAATCAATGGTTCTCTTGCGAGAAAAGTCTGTTGGATGTTTAATTGAACACATCTGCAATTATATCCCAGTTAGTTTTCCGTCTTTGTTACAAACCAATGTTCATCTCCACAGGAGATATTTAAAACCATTATATGAGTGGTATGTTGGGTAAAATAAATTGCCATTCAATATGCTTTGAATAGAGATGCAGATGTTTCCTGATGCAGATGTTCTGACTTATCTTGTCATCACTGTGGGCCTCATTATGTCGCGCCAGCTAATGCTGAAATCCTCAATGCATATTAATCCACTACATCAGCACACAGCCTGCTCTCAAAGTAAACAACAGGTGTTGGCGAACAAATAACAGCTTATTGTGTTGAATTAGTTACCAGATCGGAGGACCTGTTGATTTGACCATAAAGAAATTGGAGTTTTTACTTTACTTTTACTCATTTTTGGTGATAAAACTTCAGCATTCATATAGCCAGTGCCCGTTTGATCACTGAATCATCCCAAAACTCATCTGTAGCATTGCTTCTATGTGTAGAGAGGTAAAGGGCATTTTTTGAAGCACTAAAGGATTTCCTGTCTTATCAAAAGGAAGAGGTTTCTGTTCCTCTGGCTGGGCTTTGTGTACGAATTCCTCAAGGGACTCCTCGGCCTTTATGATACCTGTAGCAGGAGCTACAAGGAGACGGCATGCATCTGTTTTGGGGGATTTTTTTTTCTCCTGCGGACCAAAATGAAATCCAATTATTTTTTGTGAGCCCTCTCCTCTGGCACATCACTATAAGCTGCTCAGAAAGGCATTCATGTTGCTCTCCAATATGTTTTCTGATATTCTCTCTTTCCCTTTCGCTCATCTACAGCCCCGCTTGTCCAATACACTTGGCTGATCAAATCACTGCCCATCGACTGAGGATGTGATCGGTTTCAGTGGGGAAAGGAGAGGAAATGTTGAAAATGATGACTTGATTTTCCTGCGGTTGTGTCAGTGTGTTTTTAGTTATTATTTGTTTTTCATTTACCGCATCAACTCACCGACTTCTGAGTCCTCTCATTCATATTATCCCTCATCTTAGTGTCTTATCTCCTCTTTCCCAAATCTGCTCCTTTATAATCTTCCTCCCTTTTTTTCAGTTGGTTGTATCTCTTTTTCTTCCATCTTCACCTTTAACTTCTCCTCTCATCTTTCACTCCCTTCCTGCTACCTCTTATCTTCTTCTCCTCGCTCCTTTTCCATTATTCCCCTTTTCTCTTCTTCTTGTTTCCTCGTCTCCTCTCCTCTCTCTCCAGTTATTGAGTTGTACTTTAATTCCTTCTCATCCTCCCTTCTTTGTTGTGTTCATCATTTTTGCACTTCAATCAATTTAGCTAATTTTGCCAGAGTGACGGACAGGTTAAACCAATATTAGAGGCATATATTCAAAGCTGTGTTGGCCGTGAGCAAATCAAATAAAATAGCTACTTTAAATAAGGTAAACACAGATTAAATGCATAACATTATAAAGATAGGGGATGTATGCAAATATTTGTTTTATAAATCATTGGTTTAGCTCCTGAATAGTGCCGGGGTTATTAAGTTGCAGGGACTCTTGTCGTGCAGAATACTTGATAGATCCAATTTGTCTCTTGTGTTGTCTGTCGCTGCAGCAAGCACCCAAGACAACAGCCAAACATCTGGATAAACTGAAAGAAACCATTCATACACATGCATTTAGAGACAATAACCTCCCTTTGATTTAAGAACTATCTTAATAACTACTTCTTTTTCATACACACAATCACTGCTCACTGGTCGCTGTTTAAAGACAGCTGGTTTCACACTGAAGGGAACCAACAGAACTAACCACGCTGCCTACACAGGACAGTTTGCATAACATGCTCTGCGTAATCTAACATAACTACATTATAGCTCTAATGATGGTTTTACTTTCTCTTTTTTTGTTTCATAATGCACTAGGAGTCATTTTGTCAGCAGAGCTATTTCTCATATTTATTACTAACATGCACCAACAGTCCCATCTGAAATCCACATTTTCAACAATTCCTCCTCCTCTGAGCTCAGAGCGAACAGCTGAATGTCAGCAGGTCACAGGATTTCACACCTGCCCTGCTTCTGAAATGTAAAGGCTGATATTGATCGGGAGAAACTGGGAATTCAATGTTTTTTGGGCTCATGCCGATATTCACATTTCGGTTGTCAATTGTGCAAAGCCAGGCAACTGCCCTGGAGGCCCAGTATTTATGTATCAGTTGATTTTTGGGCAAATTGATTTAATTGCAATTTGTTTACGCACCACAAGAGCCTAAAGGCAGAATCTGCATTATTACTTGTTACCTCTTGTCATGTAAAGGCGTCCCTGTGTCAAAATTTACATAATGCATATTTTTTTGTTTGTTTTGCTGAATTCCAGTAGGACTATCTTAACAGGCACATTTTTGCCGCGGGGCCCGCTAGCAGGTTAACATTTCATTAGCATAGTTTGATATAAGCTATAAGTCTTGCGAGGAAAATGTCATTGTTATTAAATATTGTAGTGTAAGAGAAAACTAGTTGGCTGTTATTTTGTTGTTATCCTATACATTTATCAATTTTAAAACCAAAATTGAAAACTACCTGGTCTGTTTACTTTTACTTAAAGGGGACATATCGTGCTCATTTTCAGGTTCATACTTGTATTTTGGGTTTCTACTAGAACATGTTTACATGCTTTAATGTTCAAAAAACACATTATTTTTCTCATACTGAATATACCTGTATTCACCCTGTGTCTGAAATGCTCCATTTTAGCACCTGTCTCTTTAAGACCCCCTCCTGAAAAAGCAAAGTCTGCTCTGAAAAATATGGTGCACCTTTGCAAAGGTAGTTCTCAAGGGTCGTGTCTAGAAGGTAACACACAAATTACGAAACTCTCGTGAGATGGTTAAGGTTAGGCATTGACCTCAAATGGTTAAGGTTAGGATAGGTCATCAGGCAGCGAGTCTCGCAAGAGTTTTTACAAGTTTTCGCAATTGCCTTCTAGACATAACTGTTCTCAAGCTGTGCGTGGAGATACTCAGATGGGGGGTGATATATTCTAAAGAGGAAGGAGAGCCAAATCTGAATGGCTTGTTGAATCACATGTTTTCTGATCCAGGCAGTCTACAAAAAACTGACTGGGTTGTCTTAGTTCACAGTTTGTGGGTTGGTAGGCACTCCAGACCCAAATGTATGTACACAAGCACTGAAAAAGTGAGTTTTTCATGATACATCCCCTTTAAGAACAAAAGTATGTGAAATTAGTGATGCACGAGAGGTTCAGTATTTTAACCTTGTAGGTGTCAACCTAATCTATGTACACTGTCCAGTGTCACATACCGACGCTTCGTCAGACCTCTTGGCGTCACGTTTTGGTCACATTAAACATGTGCTTAATGTCAAGAATCAAACAAAAACACTTGCTTAGGATTAGGCAACAAACAACTTAGGTTTAGGAAAAAACAACATGGTCGGGCTTAAAAATGACGACGTTTGTTAAGATAAAATGTGACGTTGATGTTGTGAACGCGTGACACAAACGCCTAGATGAAAAAGCCTTGTGTTGTTCAACCTACGTTGTTGACGCCCTAAATGCCAAAAAAGATAAATATAGTGGGGTAAAAAGTGTATAATTTCCCTTTGGCATGTAATGAAATAAAAGTAAGAAGCACCTCAAACTTGTATATAAGCTGAATAGTTGACAATATAAAGTATAGTGAGACTTTAATTAGCTAAAAATAAATAAATAAAAAACTTGTCACACATGCGTTGCCCTTGTTATGTAGGCTACCTGAGAGAGGTGAGGCATTATCTTTGTCCTACTTTTAGTTTCCATAACAGGCGAATCTCATACATCTTGTTGGAACATGCAGGCTATAAAAGGAGTACAATGAAATAGATGAGGTAGATTTTAAGGTTTTAGAAACCAAACATGACAAGCTGCGAAACTAGAACACTGTCATTATTTTGGATTGTTTTCAGTGATCAATACTTATATGGCTTTCTCCTGCAAGCTGTGAAATATTACGCGGTAGATCTCATGTTATTGGTGCAGTGATTTTCAGCCTCAGGGTCAAAGTTCAATGATTTCATCTTCTCCCTCTGAGCCGCCTGCTTACTGTTTGCCATCAGCACTCCGGTCATGCTCAGTTTAGGTCACTGCTCCTCACACAGCCGCCTGGTGAAACTGAATCCTGTGTGGCCTCAGACTGAGGGACGACAGGGAAAAGGAGACGGCACTGCTGTAATTTCACCCCTCTTTCCTCCCGTCCACAACGGTTTGTCTTCCTCTCTCTTTATTTCTCTATTTGTGTCGATCTCTTTCTTCTCCACACAAATACAACCTGAAAAAATTGGCTGCGAGCGCGCATCTATTTGTGTTGTGTGTGTTTGCTCGAATAATTGCGGTAGTGTACCTGCGGTTGCTTGTGTGTACACGTACGTCTGTGCTGGGAAGTTGCCAACTCGACAGAAAAGGGAACTTCAAAAAGCATCCTCCAGAAAAGTCAACAACTGTGAAAGTCATTGTGTGAGAGAAAAAACTCTTCCTCTGCTGCTGCTGTCAACATTGTGGACTTCAAGGGAAGCGCAGCAGGGGCGCAGAGAGGAAGCACTTTAATTGGACACAGTCTGAGACTTTCAATTTGCATAGAAACCTGTGCAGGCAGGTACACGCACACACTGTTACACACATGCATTCAAGCAAACACACCCCGACATACAGGCTGAATGCTGTCACTTCAATGGAGCTGATTAATCCTCATGTTTTCTGATTATAGCAGAGCTGCGGATCAAAATATTCATTTCAGCGCTTTTTTTCAGTGTTACAAACTTTTACAAAGGTTTCTCTTGTCTCGGATTTGAAGTAGTGCATTTTGATTTTCTCTTGTCAGACACTGAATGCACACAATAAATAACAAGTTTAACTTTCTTGAGCCAATTACTATTCCAGTTGCAGGAACTCAAAAGTTGTCAAAAACATCTTTTTCACTTAAGGGAACAGTGTTATAAATAGTGTCAGAGATGCACAGTGTGAGAATTTGGAAATTGCAGCGGCATTTTTTTAATGTAGCATATAACCGCGGTTTAATTGCAAACTCGGGTGTGATGGTTTGGGGGTTAAACTGAAAAGGTGAAGGTTTAGTTTGAGGGCAGAGAAAAGAGACAGAGCAAGAGAGGGGGGATTAAATCTGCAGGCCACAAAAAGAAATGACATCCCTCCAAATATGACACACAGAGCCACAAGCAGGCAGATAAAACATTCAGGGGTGGGCTGTGCTGTCTGACAGCCGGTGACAGTCGCTGCCAGCTCAGAAGGGCTGAAAACTGGTGTACTGTCCTTCACTTGAAGTAAAGGGCTGAGCGCAGTCTGATTCAATTTCATTCCCTCCGCTCCAAGACTTCTTCACTATTGAGCATATTTATCTGTTTTTTATTTAGCGAGCACTTCTCAAAGGACAGTTATGAAGTGCTTTACCAAGGAGGAAATGATACAATAAATAATAATAGTAATAAAAGCTGTGTAAGCATTGCAAAGAACGTCAAAAGAAAAACCACGAGAGACCAAGAAAATGAATAAAAGCTCATTACATAAGAGCAACTCTATAAAAGAGAGCTCGAACAATATATTCAATCCATGATGCTGATTTAGCAGCTTAAGCTCCTCGGGCAGTTCTAGTCTTTTGAACATGTACAGTGAGTGTGTATGTGATGTAACACACTGTGCTATACTGTAATGTGTCATGGCACTTGATTCTCCATGGATGTAAAGGATGAAAACGAGTGCAGGCAGGTGTTGCTTTTAATGTGATCAAATACAGAAGTGAGTGTTTATCTCAGTGACTAGCTAAGTCAAATGTGAAGGACTCACACTTGACTAAAGCAATGGAGGTTACAGAGATGATAATGCAATACAAAACATGAGTTATCTTCCATCCGCTAAATGTTGACCCTTTTTACTTTACAAAGGTTGTGTACTGAACTAATTAGATGGAGTTGTACACCACCTGTTCCACGCGTGACTCAAGAGATTTGGGTAACATTTGAGCGTAACTCGGGGGATCTTAAAGGTACAGTGTGAAGGATTTGGACATCTAGTGGTGTGGTTGCAGATTGCAACCAACTGAGTACCCCTCCGCTCACTCACTCAGTCTTTCCAAGACTGCGGTAATGTGAGCTGCCGAGTATAAAACCGTGAAAATGCCGTTCGCCTCACTCAGAGGCCATCCTTACCATAATAACACTACTTTAGGAGCAACGGAAGTCAGCCGCCGTCTGACTTCCGTTTTGCACTCTGCGGCTCACATTACCACAGTTTCACAAGCGTGTTGGAGAACTACAGTGGCCTTCATGTAATGAAAAAATGTGAAAAGGTTGGTTTGTCCATTCTGGGCTACTGTAGAAACATGGCGAAGCAACATGGCGGAGTCTGTGAAGAGGACCTGCTCCCTATGTAGATATGAAGGGCTCATTCTAAGCTAACAAAAACACAAGGATTCTTACTTTCAGGTGATTATACACGGATGAAGACATAGTTATGAATATTATATTACATTTCTGCCAATAGATCCCCCGAAATGTTACACACTGTTCCTTTAAATCACTGTTTATAGGCAGACAATGGAGTCTTTATTATGTTGCTTTGTCTTTATGATCACATTTAAGTTATGTGATATGTGTGTATTGTGATATTATGCTGTGATATCCGAAACTAACTGGGTGCACAGTCAGTTTACCACCAGGTTTATCTTCTATCATTCTCCTATAAGTGGAAACTCTACATGCAGGGCTCTATCAGCTTTAATGGTGTAAACTAATTCACATAAGAAAAATGAATTGTAAACGCCCCCACACAGCCCATCTCCTGGAGGTGTTTCTCCTGAGATTGTAATATTGCTAATAATTGTTTTTCCTGACACACACACTTTTATTTGCACTCATGTGCTTGTGAGGACTCTCCCTTAATGATGTTGTTGCTGACGCTGCTAATCTTGACCTTAACTTTCATTAAAAAGCCTGATCTTAAAGGGGGCAATTCATGGAAAAAAATATTTTTTCAGTGCTTGTGTACATACGTTTGGATATCTGGTATGCCTACCAATCCTGTGTTACTGTGAAATAAGACAACCCAGTCAGTTTTTTGTGGGCTGCCTAGATCAGAAAAAGTGATTAAACAAGCCATTCAGATTTGGCTCCCCTTCCTATGTCACATGTAGGCTCATTATAATATATCGCCCACAGCCTGAGATCTACCTTTGCAAAGGTGCACCATCTGTGCGTTCCTATCCCCATTCTACAGTACTATTTAGTATGCCAGAAAAGATTTAGCATGTCCCAATACATAGTATGTCAAATGCATTATGCCAAAAATACCAGGATGTCCTACTACAGGTTGCATTTTGAAGTATGCAAGCCGCATGCTTTTCTGGCTATTCTCAATCCCCTGCTCAGCGGATATATGTGCAAGAGGGTCAAAATTCAAGGAACAATGATTTGACAAAGTAGTATGTCCTAATTGTTTGCATACTACATGCAACTGTACATACTTTACTGCAGCTGCAGTATGTACTAAAAGTAAAAAGAAAAAGTGAATGAAAATGTGAATTTGAACATAGCCCAAATTTTTCCTCACAAGCCAATCAGAGCAGACTGGGCTTTTTCTTAAAGAGACAGGCGCTAAAACGGAGCGTTTCAGAAAGAGGGTGAAAACAAGTATATTTAGACAGACGGTATGAAAAAAATTGTGTTTTTTGAACATTAAAGCATGTAAACATGTTCTAGTAGAAACCCCAAATCCAAGTATGAACCTGGAAGTGAGCATGATATGTCCCCTTTAAAGCTCATATAAGAAAGACTTGAACATTTTTAACGTTGGCAACACCTAATGGTAGTTTAAAAAAAAAAAAAAGACAATTCCCCAATAAATCTGACCAGGTGACATTGAATTAATAATTACTGAGATTGTTTTCCTGCAAATCAAACCCTTTGCCTCAAGGACCATTTCAAAGATGCTATAATCTCAAAGGGGGCTATAAGATTCCCTTAAACCTGAGGATAATCCCCAATCAGAGTCCTAACCCTTGACTATCCTCTGTAAAAGCCGGGATCCTACAAATAGATAAGGAAAAGAATAGGAGTGCATGAACGCACACTCGGACACAAACAGATGCTGACTGATGCACTTGCTGCGTTTGGCTGCACTAACTTACATATTCAAGGTTTTCTTAAATAAATATGAGTTTAATTAAACAGAGTCCACCGTGGAAGAAGGCCTTGACCGTATTGTGTTGTTGGTGTTGTGAAGAAAATAAAAAGTGATGAAATCGAGGGAAATGTGGACGCACAATTATTAGTAATATTTTTTTCTCTGTTTGAACATGACCCCTTTGGCCTTTTCTCATAAATGAATTAAATTGACAAACCAGAATAAAAGCACAGGGAGAAAAGCTATAAATATCCCTGCTGTGAACACTTACAAAAGCAGGTGACCTTTGGAAGGGAAACAGACCCATGACAAAAAAAGTCATTAAGCTACATGCTGATTGGTACAATACAAAGTCTCCCCTCTGACCCAGATGTTCCTCACCTGTCCACTAGGGGTCCTCTGCGTGATTACTGCTCCCTCCTTCACCAGATGAACCATATTATTAATTAGGCTCTGCTGGCGTGTTTGAATTTTATATTATAGTCTATAAAGTGTTTTTCATTTTCAGCATTTCGTTTACTGATGTTAATGTGGTCAGTGGGGTCAGGACGGAGCAGACAAAAACAACAATAGTGAAATTACAACAAATACAGGTAGACTTTGAGTTACTCCCTGGCTCTGCCAAAACAGGTGGGACCTGGACAGCATGACCTCCACTCTACCACGAAGATAGACTACACATTCACACAGGAGGTAAAGGTCAACCGCACCATTCACACATGCATTTTAAACACCACTGCTAATCATTTCAAATCTGGAAACATCACAAATAGCAAGTAAGAAATGTATTTCCATTAAGGATTTATGCTTTTATTCCTCATTGTGTCTTAGTTTGCAGTATTGTACAATAACACCCACACACATTTTTTCTTTTTCTTGACTTGACTTTAAACAACCATCAGGAGCGTGGTTGTTATAATATAACATATTTTATAATGTAAATAAACAAATGTTATAAAATAAAAATTAGCTGGTTGCTCAGTTGCATTAATTAGGCTGATGATGTCACAAGCCTAAACTGTTTGAATGTTATTACATCATACATTTTATCTGCCTGCTGGTAGTTCTTGTTTGTTTTTGTATATACTTCATTTTAGCATACTTCCTAAGAGAATTTACTACTCAAAACTAATGGTGCCTTCAAATGGGGTCCTGTTTACCGGGTTAACCAGAAGAGTCCGCATAAACACCCCCCTCTTGTGGTATTCACAACCTCAAAAGTATAAAGTTTCTGAAAGCTCAGAGTTCACGAGTTGTGACGTATTTGTTGACGTTGTCAGGAATGGCGGAGGTCATGGAAGTTCATAAGTTAATATATTGTAATTTTAGTTGTATATTGTTTTTCTTTGTAATTTTATAATATGTCTGAGGCAAATGTTGATATACCCAACGGCCTCATCTTTCTTCCTCTGTCATTATGCCTTTGCATTTCCTGCATTATGTTACCCACTTCCTAGCTTTCATTGTTGGCCTCTGTGGGACGATGACAGTAATGTTAATATTGCCGTTGCTTAGCAGCGATGTTCTCATAACTTAACCAGTTGAACGCCAAGCACATTGTGTACACGACTTCCCATGTTGTAAACACGAGCTCACCAATTTCATTTGAAGGCAACAACAGCCTATACCTAATAAGTTAATTTAATGTTTTAACTACCTGAAGAGAAATACAGCAGGTATTATCCAGGAAATGCTACTAGTGCATAGAAAGAGATGCTTTTTCACATTTCACATTTTCTATCCCTTTGAACCCTTTGGTTTTTTTGCTTGATTTCTTTTACAGGGTTTTTGCATGGTCACTGCTGTACGTGTATTATCTAGGCATGCTGTATATTGTGGGTGAAATTACATTCTTCATCATACAAATAGTAGTTTGACGAAATAATCTGAGCTAAAGGTTCACTCACAGTCTTAGTGGAAGTGGAATCTTCTCAGCACTGACCAAAGAAATGGAAATGGTTATTGGAATATCTTGTCAGATGTTGTAGGAGGTACGACTATCACTGGAAAGAGTGAGTTAATATGTGTTGTCTATTTGACTGTGAGTTTTGATGCAAATTTAATCAATATGGTTCAATATGTATACCAAAAAGAACTTAGTGTTAGTTGTTAGTTAAAATTATAAGTTGACAGAAAAACAATAAAGCCAATAATGCCTTAATTGGAGTACTGTCAATTGCAGCTTAAATGTAAAGGCAGACCCTTACGTATTCATCATTTTAGGATAACATCATCATTTTATATCCACCAATAAACTACACAAATTGTACTTACTTTCTTTCTGTTGCAGTGAACAGAATAGTGTAGTTGTTAGTTAAAAATAGATGTGTGGAGTTGCCACGAAGGCCACCGCTTGAAGAGCTGACGAGGAGACTGTTTTTGAGCCAAGACTATTTAACAAGCGCAGGGCTGCCAGCTCTCACTCATCTGGCATAGCATTCATACTTTCAGTGTCAATCTGACGCTCTCATTCCTCTTCAGTAAATGTGACTCCAAGGAACACATAACTTTTTTCATTTTGGTTGAAATATAAAATTGCTGTTGGCATCCTCAACCAAAAAAAAAAGATCTTTATGGTACAAATGAGCTGAGGTTCATTTTGATCTCTTTCCACTTACATCTGTCTGTCCTTTTGTCTATGCATCTATAGGTCTGTCTCTTTTATTCACAAAAAAGGAACAACATATGTTTGAATATAACAGGTTTAAATGTACTGATGCAGCAGTACAGTGATACCAGCTGAAGAATTACTTGTCAATCAAATATGCATAAAATAAGTGTAGCTGAAGCAAGCCAGCTTACCCCCTTTGTGTTTTCACTGTATTCATCTAATGCTATAACAAGCAAGAAAATATAGTAAACATAGTTATTTCTTGCTAACAACGCTCCTTCGCACCCAGGTTCAGCCTGCTGATTGCACGTTTTAAATTGGTTATTATTGTTTATATTTACGGGATCATATGTGTGAATGTGGATGCGTGTATTTATGTGTGTGACAGGAAGCGCGAACGCGAGCAGGAGAAACAGGATGTGTTTTTAATGTAGCATCACCGTTCCTGAGGTTGCATTCAATTTATTCATTTCACATGCAAATTAGTTCCATCATCATGCCACCGTGGAATTTAAATAGCGTTCACATGATTAGTGTCATTACATTTAAATCTTCGTCTCCCATGATCTGCTTCATCAGTGTTAACTCGTATTCTGATCACACCTAGTGCGTAACAGCCATGGTGTTAAGAAAATATGTTCTTTAACCCCACTTAACCCCCCATATAGCATTTATAAGCATAAACACTTAATGTTTATAATAATGTAGACGTGAGCAGATGGAAGGACATTTTTTTTAAGTGTTTATTAATGTATTTGTTAACAATTGTGAAGTATTCGTAAATGGAGTGTTGAATATGTCTTCATGTTTTACATGGAAACAGTTCATGATTATATTAATGATACTTACAGATCATATTTAGAAATAAATTTAATTTATTAATTAGATTATTATTAGAATAATATTATTATTCTATAATTAGAATTATTATTTATTTGTTTATTTATTTATTTACAGATCTTTACTCTCCATGACAACTGGGCAAACGCCATCTACTGATGAAGATCATAACATGCGGCTGAAAGGTCCAGCAGAAATCTAGTAAGTGAACCTTGTTAGGTTTTTTTTTTTTTTTTTTTTTTTGGGCAAACCAAATTAACCTGAGAATAATTAGCACATGTATGTAAGGGATAATGTACAGCAAAATAAGAAATAAAAAAATAACTTGCACAACAATGACCCGCTCGCTGTACAGTATCCTGCTTATTACACGGCTACTTACTTAAAGGTACCATTTTGTAAAAAGTACGATTTTTATATCTTTTATATTATAAAGCAGGTTTGAGTGCTCTATGAATACTGTGAAAGTATTGAAATCCTCAATATACGGAGAAATACACACAACTCGTTTTTAGAAATTGTGCGTTTGAAACAAGCCATCAGGATGTCTGTATATTTGTGATGTCACAAATATACAATATTTAGACCATTACACAGTTTTAAATGCAAACATTCTAAATGTGTCTCAGTTTATTTCCTGTTGCAGTGTATGTGAATGACATCAGCTGACAGGAAGTAAACATGGACCCAACTGTTGCTTAGCAACGCAATTCCGTTGCAATTCCCTAGAAATGCCCTAAAAGGGAGCGTTTCAGACAGAGGGTAAATACAGGTATATTCAGGCAGACAGTATGAGGAAAATATTATCTTTTTTTAACATTACAGCATGTAAACATATTCTAGTAGAAACACAAAATGCAAGTATGAACCTGAAAATTAGTATAATATAGGACCTTTAAGAAATCAATAATCTGACAAAAAATGGTCTTCCAGAGTCTGAGATCAGAACTGCGTCCATAGCAACGGCCTGTTATAAAGAAATAACAGACCGTAGAATGATGTTATTGACCAATCAGAATTGAGTATTCAACAAAGCCGTGTAATAAGAATAGTTAATAAATGCTTTATATGTGCATACACAATGTAAAGGTTTGTTTATGTGTAATCTCATGACATTAAATATGATTTCACTGTGTAACTGCATAAATTGTTTGTAGTTAAACATGCTTATAGGAAGTTATAATTAATGACAATTACATTATTAAACACATAATTACCCTTATAATAATTAACAACTACATTATTGTGTCTTATAAATAATGTATTAAATGCCTATATGCTTATAAATACTAAATGGTCATCTTTGTGAATATAGCATGATTAAAACTGAAAATAGATGTCAACAAACTACATTAGTCATTGGCTTTTTTTAGACTTCAATGTAGCCTGCTTGATGTTGTTTTTATATCCACTTTACTCTCATGTGTCACTTGGTCTTGCTTCCAAATTGCTTTCTCCAATTAGTGAATAACATTACTGTTATCTTTCCACACCTGCCCATCTGCACAGTTTTTGTACCCTTCTGTGTGAGTTTTCTGGACTAAAAATATACAGCCCGAACATCAGAGAGCCTCGGTTAAGTTGTTCCCCCCCTTTGTTTAGCGCTGACAAATAGTCAGTGACAGACCCCTCTCCTGGTGCTGCATGGTGTGGCGTTAAAAAGAAGTGAAATGAAGTGTGGAGACACCTGAGACTACTTCAGTTGGCCAGCTCAGTGGATCTTTAATTAGAAGAAAGAACATTTTCATGTTTAATTAAGTAGAGAAATGAATGTATCCTCTGTCATTTAGAAAAGGCTGGATGTTTTCCCTCGGCAATTACACTCCTATGACAGATGTTCTAACACTGTTCCCATTTCTAAAAATTTCTCCTGAAAGTGCTCTAATCCTCAGCACTCAATGTGTTGTGTATGTTTTTAACATAAACTGATGCCCACCCATCTGTCTGTTGTGCAGTTGGAGGTTGTACAAACTTTGTGGGTCATTTCCTGAAAGATGATTTCTTAACTTCAATCAAATCATCACCACAGTGAGCCTGCATCCACCCAGACCGTATGTTACACCTTTGATTACAGTAAAATCACCTATTGAAGCATTTAATTTTCCCTAAATGGCTTAGAACCAGATATTTTACAGATGTTTGAATGTACTATCTAAGGATATTCAGATGGAAT
Source organism: Sebastiscus tertius (assembly GCA_916701665.1). NCBI lineage: Eukaryota > Metazoa > Chordata > Actinopteri > Perciformes > Sebastidae > Sebastiscus > Sebastiscus tertius. The sequence continues at coordinate 7,545 of CAKAOH010040185.1, read as the reverse complement.
TTTGTACAGACATAAAGGGTCCCCAGAGGAAGAACCTTACTGAGTTTGATGGTCCTCTGAGTTTTACTCTAGCACCACCATGAGGTTGACATTTGTAGTTTTGAGTGAAATGTCATAACTCTAATTATTGGATGGATTGGCATGGAATTTGGTACAGACATTCATGTCCACCTCAGGATGAATTGAAATAACTTTTCATGTACTGTAGAGCCATCATCAGGTCAAATCTGTCCAACACAAATACATAAATATAAATAATGAATACATATACTCTGTTACAAGTAAAAGACATACATTCAAAGTCTTAAGTATTAGCATTTCTCGAAACCCACCTCTTCACCAAGGCCTATGGCCCTTAGCTACTGTTATGTTCCATTTGTTGTGTTTATTTACGTCTATGTTAAAGCGTCCTTGGGTTTCTTGAAAGGCGCTATATAAATCCAAGTTATTATTATTATTATTATTATTATTATTATTATAGCATCAAATGTACTTAAAGTACCAAAAGTAAAAGTAGTCATTATGCAGATTCAAATATATTAACTTATTGAATTAGAATTATTGATGTGTTGATATGTACATCACATTAGTTTGCAGCTGGTAAATGTGGAGTTTGATTACTTTATATACTACTGGGTGGTGTAACCTATAATAATCATAATTTATTAGTTGATTTGTATTTTGTATTAATAACCGAAACCTATCTGAAGAGTAACTAGTAGGCCTAACTACGTATCAAATAAATATAATGGAGTAAAAAGTACAATATTCGCCTCTAAAATGTAGTGGAGTAAGCACTGTTGTGCCTCACAGTGCAGAATGGCTGTAGACTTTTATCTTGTTATCCAATTACAGGCATAAGGCCTTGTTTGTGTTCATATGCTATTTATAGTTGCATGTCCATGTTGGATTTTTTTTTATGAGTAAAACCAAACCAAAACCATCCATCCATGTAATTTACATTATAGCCTACCAGTCAAACTCTCTACTTGCTAGCTAGTTTGTTCACATGTTAAAATCCCCCCTTTTCACTGCTAGGATCTGTGCAAACCAGACATACTTTAATTGGATTATTGGCACATTCAAGTGCTAATGTTAAACAAAGGGAAATCCTTATTGATTAAACTGTGGAAGGCTTTTATGGCCACCCAGCACCCTGATCATCTGGAAGACACACACATACACACTAAGTTTCTAACCTCAGAGTGACAGTAGACCTTATGATAAACCAAGGTCTCCATTCAGTACAGGCTTACTGCTTTTGCTTTGTCTTGAATCCCATTGTGGCACTGAAATGGAATTGGCTTCCTATAGCTTTGTGTTATTACTCATTCACCATATAGGCTGCATGCTGACTTTTTACTCAACAGACGCTTTTCCACAGCAAAGCAGAACAGGACTTACAGTGCTAAGGATAACCATTGTTGATAAAAAAAGGGATTAACAGCCTTATTTAGTTCAGCATCACATCCAATCTCAAGTAAATACAGACAGTGTTGCCCAGGGCTTTTCTTCTTGAAGATAATGTATCAGCATAAATAAAGAATAAGACCTGTTTAGCCTTGTTTGACAACATAGTAGGAAGAAGAATATTGGGAGCAGCCGAGGCCACGGCAGAAACAGGAGGAGGTTATCTTCATGTGATTGAAATCATTTCTCACCATCAAATTTTCATGAAAATAGCCCACTTTCTCAGGCCCGTAAGTGACAATGATGCGATGAATGGCCGTAGAATATGGGGAATGTCATTGCATTTATTCCTTCATGAATGTTTCTTCTGCAAGAGGTAAATAAATCGGGAACTCGCTGGAGCAGCAGCAGCGAGTGCTGAGCTCTGCACAGTACAGCTTGTTTTATTGCATTTTGCATGGAAATGGCTGTTTAAAATAATCAACATTGCTGTTGCTGTTTGGAAATCATGACCGCTATTTGCAACCTCGGGAAGAAGAAACAATGTATTATGTATAATGTCAATTTATTTTACAGTAGGCTGCTACAGCAAGTCTTTTCTGCTGATCACGTTTCTCAGATCGGGTGAATCTTTGAGTTTGCAGTATGAGTGTCTGTGTACATGCACTCCAACACGTTCTCATCCCAACTCGTCACATACTGACACTTTATTAGACTCCTCTGCGTCACTTTTTGGTCGCAGTAAACACATGCTTAATGTGAATTAAACAAAAACACTTGCTTAGGATTAGGCAACAAAACCACTACAGTTAGGTTTAGGAACAAACTACATGGTTGGGCTTAAAATACCTATGTTTTTACAGTGCAAATGTGACTTGACGTTGTGAACACGGGACACGAATGAACAGCTGATTGTAAAGTGAAAGTAAAACGTAATGCACAGGACCTGTGAGTCTCTTTTGCTCCTTAAACTACATCACCACCGCACTTTCCCTGAGCATTTACTGTTGTTGTGGATGGGTTTACATTGTAGTTAATGGAAAGCCCAGTGTGTCTCATACTGCAGCTAAAGGGTGCCTTTTGCGTCGGTGTCGACGGCCGTGACAAAGCCTTAGTATTTGACTCCCTGGGCATGAGAACGGTCTGTGCACCCAAAGACAGCTTGTATTTTTAATTGGCTCCACAAAAAACATCAAAATTACGTTGGAAAAATATATCCCGTATGATCCACAATTTGGGGTTGAATCAGTTCAAGCACACTGTATCCAGCTTCAACATTAAAGATCCCATCCGTACAGTTTTTCCCACCACAGATTTTTGAGGTATAGTCACATGCACAATTAAATACTTTTGTGTGTTATCGAGAATATCAGCATCATCATTTTTCCACAATGTTTAGATGTTAAGACAATCAATTTGGGAGTGATGGGAGGTTTCAATTCTGTTTTGAATTCAAGTGGTGGGATTACCTTCTTGTTAAAGGTGCTATTGATAACATTGATAACATTCGGCCACTAGATGTCGCATTCTCCTTCCCCTGTTCCACTGCATTTACTTCACAACAAGTTGTTGCCAGTCACTAACCGTCAATCTCAGCCATTTATCTATTTTTTTCCACACTAACTGACGACACAGAGATACCACGTGATGCCAACGTTGTTTTAGTGTCAGCTCACACGTCTGTTAGAAGCGGGAACCAAATGTTACACATCTTCCACAGATATAAACAAAACATTATTTTTTTAATTTTTAAAATGATTAATTTGCAATCATAATATTTTTTCCAGGAAAAGCCATACTTTTATTCAGCACCTTTCTAAATGCTTTGTCGATGTATTTTTTAATTGTCTATATAAAAATGTTATCAATAAGACCTTTAAATGTTTTTGTATCACATATAAGGTTTATTCCACACTTTTTCTTGTGATATTCTAGGTGCTAATGCAAAAGGCTTTACACTGTGGCTGCATTTTTTTTATGTGAAATGTCTGTTTTTTGCTGTTTCATGACATCATAATGTGAATATGAGCAGAGGACGGCGTGGAGTGTTATTGAGTTATGTTGCTAAACTCTTTGTCTCATATATTCACATGATATTCTAAAAAATCCGTTCTGCAAGTTCTGCTCACCGCTTACAACGCAGACAGAGATTCCCTGCAGGTTTGCAAGTTCAACATCTCTCTGATTAAATGAGATTTTGGTGTAACCGAAGTATTTCTGGAAAAGCTGAATAAATGAACTGAATTCTGCATGTGAATCATATTCTATAATGTTTGTCATAAAGTGCAGTTGTGGCAGAATTGGTTGTTTGATCCAATAAACATGCCAAAGTGTATCTGAGCATGTCACTAAACCCTGAAAAAAAAATGTCACCTTGGGCGAAGGCAAAATGAATATAATTCAATGTAAATTAGGATGCCTTCATATAAATATGTAGGCAGTAGATCTCAGTCTTTGAGTATCTGACACCAGGAGAAAAACACATAGCCAGGTGCAAGCAGTATGTGTCCTGATCAGAGTCAAAAATGAATGTATGGAGGTGTGATTTTATAACTGTGTTTATCTTTTCCCGGGGTTTCCCTGCCGAAGATTTCTAATTAGCTCTAATTAGCTCAACATGATGATCCCTGTAAGCTGGCGAGTGATCTCCTCCAAATTCTGTTCATCAGCCGTGACAGCCAGCATCAGGTTTTCCTTCTATACCTGGCTAATGGCACCCTATGGATCTCTATCTAGGCCAGCGTCTTACCATTCTGCCCACACATTATTCTTTCCCATACAAACTCACAATTATTATCCATCCTGTTTGTTGGAGAGCCCAAGGTATTTTTGGTTCATCTCCTGTGGTGTGAATACGCTTTGACTCCTGTGTTGTTTTGATGATTGTAAAGCACACGAGTTGAGGTGTGTGTGCATGCGTACACACCTGTGTGACTTACTAAGAATAAAACATCAGTATGCCTCCTGGGTCCTTTCTTTATCATAACCTGACAAACGCATCAACAAACAAATCAGCGACATTAGAAAAAAAACCACATTTTTTCTGCACTGTGTGAGATTTCTTCCTCAGCTACAATTTCCTGCAAATATTTTCCTTCACTAGTGCAAAGTAGCACATGGCCTTTTTACTCTTTACACCCTAGGCAAAAAACAGTTTTCTTTTGCAGTCCAGCAGTTGATCAGCAGTTGATGAGCTCCTGCTAGATTCACCTGCTGCAGCTTCACTGCTGCTGCTGTGTTAGTGAAGATACTCCCTGAGATTTAGACAACATCAGAAAACACTTCACCCATGAGGAGATGCACTCCTCCTCAGTCAGGGTTGTGCACAAAAGGCTTTATCACAGCAAGACAGGTTAGGAAAGGTTCGGTTAAGGAAAAAAAAAAGTTGCACAGCAATCCTCGCATTTCATGTTGTAAGACTAAAGGGACACAAGACCTATTGCAGTTTAGTGTATTAACATAAGCATGTGTTGAAAAACACTCTGGGACCTGTGTTGCATGTCATACCCCCTTCGCTCTATCTCTCTCCTCATTTCCTGTCTGCCTCAATATTGTCAGTTTTCCAATAACGTCAAAATGCCCCCCCAAAAAAGGCCTTGTTTCATAAAACATCTTGCGTGTGTGGTGTGCATTTAAACACATTGATCCAAAAAACATGCCTGCTAATATTGCTTTAGTAATATGGATGTCAATTATTAGGGATTGATGATTGTGTCTATACATAAACTATTATGAATAATACAAATCAGAACACTAAAAGTAAACAAAATGAGTAAATTAAAAATAAATCAGCTCATGATTATTCTTCACTTACATCAACCAAACACTTTGCATTCTTCTGTGCTGATTGAGCATAGGATCTGATATAAATGGGATATATCTCATAATACTATGAAAAAAAAATCATAGGTTTACAGGACAAAAAGTTGTAATATTACGGGAATTAAGTCAGAAGTTTAAGAGAAGAAAATTGTAGTATTATGAGAATAAAGTCATAGTATTATAAAGTAGTAATTTGATGTGTTTTCTTTTTTTCTTGTAAAGTTATGACTTTATTCTCATAATATTACGACTTTTTTCTCGTAAAGTTATGACTTTATTTTCGTAATATGACTTTTTTTTCTCGTAAAGTTATGACTTTATTCTTGTAATGTTACGACTTTATTCTCATAACATGACATTATTCTGGTAATCTCAGATTTCTTTCCCTCAATGTGGCCCTAATACTCCGTAGTACATCTGCACTTTGGCCCTCACTCAGTAGACTTATATATTATATACTTAGACTATAAACTGTGTTACCTTCATCACAATGATCAAATGTTTTGTGGCTCCAGACAGATTTTATTCATTTTTTTTTGCCTAAAATGCCTCTGTTGATAGTAAAGGTTGCTGACCTCTGCTCTACCTGATCCAGGTACTATATCACATCCATATTGTTGCAGAACAGCTTCCAGCCACCGGCAGCAGCACTGAGCACCAACCCAGATAACAGCCTTCACCTCGTGATTGATTGACTTTAATCATCACTCGCACTTTAGTGGAATAAACTGTGTTTTTTTCTTCTTTTTTTTCTTCGGAAAGATTGCTGAAATGTCTACAGTATCTGTGGTGAGTTTCCTTAAATACTTCCGTTAAGTATTTACGTCAATTAACGTTAATTAACGTCAGCACTGAAGGGATGAAATGGGTGGATAACCCAGGTAACGTCAGCTACTTCTGCCTTCAATTAACGTTAGCTATCTTACCAACCAACTGTAGTTTCTAATTTCATCATGGGAGCCTATAATTGATAGTTTGATACTGTCTGTATTCCAAACTTATCTTTTATCTTTCAAAATAAACCTGCTAAAAGATCCATCTGTTACAAGGTAACAAACCCAGTCCATTACATTATCAAGCAATTAGCAAACTGAACTAAATATAATCTCATTTTATTGTTTGGACAAACTGTTACATTATCCAACAGTTGCCACATGCCTAGCTGAACAACTTTAATAGGTCTACTACTGTATATATTGTAAATCTTTGCTTGGATGGCAGAGTGAGTGAAATATACATTTCAGTCTTCAGACGTGTCTAATCCTTTTGTAAATGTAGCCTATATTATCACATAAGATAACACAATGTAGTCTAATATATGATAAATGGGTACTGTAGATAGAGGAAAAAAGTTCATATTGCTGAATGGATACTGTAAATCTGTATGTTTGCATACATTACAGCTCCATACATAGTTAAACATTTTATAAAGCTAAAGATGCTGTATGCTGTAATGTGTACTATATTTACACTGTATCCCAAAAACATGCATCATTCTGTGACATTTTATGTTTTTGCACAAATTGATGATGTCACTATCATCTCCTCTCTCTATAATCCTCCAGAGGTGTAACCCCCTCTGCCCATTTCTAACACCTGAGCTCATTGGTATGCATTGCTCCCGGGTCTGACCCAGGTAGTATCTGAATTGTCCTGACCAGGGTTCAACCTGGGTTGACTGGCTTGGTTTGAATTGACAAAAGGAGCGTTGGACCACCAGGGTAGGATAACCCTGGATTCTGTTGTTTTAGCATCTTTGCAGTCAACATTAGCAAAGGTGGCAAATGAGCAAATAGCTAGCAGTCTGTGACTAATGCTTGTTTGACACTTCAACTTTAATTTGGCACATCACATGTAACATCAAAACTACAGGGAGGGGAACAAAGTACAAAAGAACAAATAGAAACAAACAACAAAAACCAAACAGAGGACAAAAGCAAAAATCACAAACCACGGAAATAAGAGGAACACCAGGATCAGGAAAGGACGTAATAGGCAACACGGAGGACAAGGTAGATGAGGCTGGAGAGACAAACAAACCAACCAGGACAGAGGGGAACACACAGGCTCAAATACAAGACATGATTAAACACAGGTGAAACAAATCAGGGCGGGGCAGGCAATCAACAAAAGGCGGGAAAACAAACAAAGGTGGGAAGTAAAACCAGACAAGACACAGGAGGAGTGAATTACCAAAATAAAACAGGAAACACCAGAATAATATAAAAGAAACCAAATCCAAAATCACATAAAAGTAAATAATAACAAGAGACATTCTAAACTATATCAAAAGGGAAAAAAGTTCAATGCTCT
>CAKAOH010040184.1:0-11530 GCA_916701665.1 Sebastiscus tertius | reverse complement strand
TGCATCACCCTGTCAGGGTTTATTTCACAACAATGACCCGCTAGCTGTACATTATCCCTTACATGTATAATGCATTGTGTTGCATAAACAGTATGCATCCAAATGCACACACACAAACAACATCATAACGTTTCATTTTAGTTCACACTGCCTCATGCTGTTCTTTTTACTTTAAATGTCATTTAATAGAGCTCATTTCAGTCCTCTCTCTTCTAAAGGCCACTCTGTAATAGCACCTCTTCAGGGCAAAATCTTTAAAGGCTGCGTGTGTTTTATATTCCCTGCAGGACTGGAGGAGAGTCTGATTTTCAAGCACAAACACTCTTGAACTTGGGAATGATCAGCATTTCTGTAGGATGGAGGGTTTAAAAGAATAGTTCCTGTAGTCTGAAACAAACATCTCTAAAGGTCCTGACACACCAGGCCGACTGACGGTGAGCGTCTCGCGGCCTAGTTTCTGCCCGTCTGAGTTGTTACGGCCGATTCAGCATGTTGAATCGGCGGCAGAGCTCATCGGTGAGAGAAATCACTCTGATTGGCTGTTCAGCTTAAACGTATCAGTGCAGGAGAAGAGAACCGGACGTGAGGAAAGCAAGCTAACGCGTAAAGTCAAGAGGACAAACACAGAAGGCTTCTCATTTCTCATCTTCATCTCATCTGATCGTTCCAACACACGGATATTTACACAGCGACATGAACATCTGGAATGAAGCTGAGTGGTGAGTGAGAGTGGTGTGGAAATGGTCGACAGACGCCGCTTTGTTTCATGTACGAATCATAACAACAGCTTGTATATCCTCCGTCCTCGGTCTTCATGTTTCCCTTTCTGAATGATGACTACAGACTAGCGCCGCCTGCTGGTGTTGAGAGTTATTTCCTCTCACGCAGGAGCAGAACGTTTGTGCTAACTGGCCGTCGGCTGTCGTCTCTGCGGTGTGTTTGAGTGCAACTTTTTGGCCAAAGCAAAGGCGATGTGAGGCGACGTAACTGGTGGCGTTCATCGCTACTAGTTCTCTGATGTCCGGTTGGTGTGTCTGGGCCTTAAACTGAACACTGCTCCAGTGCAATGAACCTTCAAGGTTTCACCTCCACAGTGAGCCAGAACTACTGAAGAAGACTGGAACATTCTGGGGATGTCTCTCTCGTGGGATAAACAACTCTGGTTTACGACTTCAGGTTTTCACAGTGGACAGAGACCAAGGTGACCTTTGACCTTACCTTGCAGCCAGCTGAGCCAGCCTCTCCTTCTCATCGGCCACCTCCTTGTAGAGACGCCTCCTCTGCTGCTGCAGGGACAGCTCCTCCTCCTGAAGCTGCTTCTCATATCTGACACACACGGAAACAAAAACACACACGTGTTCAGGAAAATCTGTTTTAACGCCACTAATTTCTTTAACACATTAACGCAACTTGTGATTCTTAGGTTGTAGCGGCTCAGTTTTAAAGCTAGACTGAAGATACTGACATCATATGAAACTAAAAGAACCTGATGAATCCATCGGTACCAACCATGTCAGACTAGTTGGTCGTGAAGGAGGATAAATAACGCTTCAAACGCACGCTACATTTTGGTGAGGAAAAACTGTCATGTCCATTTTCAAAGGGGTCCCTTGACCTCTGACCTCCAGATCAGTGAATGTAAATGGGTTCTCTGGGTACCCACGAGTCTCCCCTTTACAGACATGCCCACTTTATGATAATCACATGCAGTTTTTGTGTTGTTAATTGATTTACAATAATAAATATATACATAGATTTGCATAAAGCAGCATATTTGCTCATAATTTCACAACTTTTAGGAGACAGACTCATTGGCTTTTTCAGTCCAAAAATGGCGCCATCTAGCGGCTAAAGGCACCAGAGTCTCGTCTCTTTGCTTCTACACTCTTTGGTTGTGAGCATTGATGATGTGACAGGCCTACCTCTGTTTGCCGAGCTCCCTCTCTCTCTGACACTGCTCGTCCTTCTCCCTCTCCAGCTGTAGTCGGAGCTCCTCACACTGGCGGACGTAGCGCTGTGCCGCCCGGTCGTCTGCCTGCAGCAGCTCCGCCTCGTGGAACGTCCGCAGCTTCTTCAGCTCCTGTTTGTGCTTAGAAATCAGCTTCTGGATCTCTGGCTCCAGACCTGAGGGGGGAGGAGGAGGAGGAACGGGATACAGTTCATGTTCTGTGGCGGGTCAGAGCCTGCAGGATGTTTACGGCTCACTAGGTAACATTTACTCCGGGAGAAATGGGATGATTCATGTATCTTAATAATAATCCCAGATAGTCATGAGTCAGATTACTTTAAGGAGGGTTTATTTTAGGGCTAAATATTAGTGAAAACAGAAGTTAATACACCTAAACAGTCACTAAGCAGAGAAATACAAACAAGGCTTCTCAAGCTCTGTGACGGTCCAAACATCAGCAGTGGCTGACATCTGTCTGTGACCTTTCATGGACTGAGCTCATCACAGGCAGGAAATAGTGGGAGAACATGGAAGAACACTTCTTTGTTCATGCTGCCCTTAAAGGATAACTACTATTTTATAACGAAAATAAATGTAGCCATTAATTAATTGATAAAATGTGACATAAATTGATATTTTTTTAGCTTCTTTATTTATTTATCTTTGTATTAATTCCCTTATTTATTTACTCTTCTGTTTAATTTTCTATTTTATTTATTTATGTATTGATTTTTAATATTTTTTTAATTTCTTTATATATTTTAATTTATTTATTTATCTTTGCATTTATTTTTTTAAATTTATTTATGAGTGACATCTGAGTGGCTGTCCCCGCATTTGCGGCAAAATAATAAGGCAAAAATGCATAAAGAAAATGTAAAAATTAATGTTTAAAGAAAAGAATACAGAAATAAATAAGGTTGGGGAAATAAATAAAGGGTGAAATGCAAAGGGAAAATTGTGCATAAATAAATAAATAAATAAGTAATACATTTAAAAATAAATATAAATAAAAAATAAATGCAAATATAATATAATAATATTTTTTTTAATTAATAAAAGTAATTATATAAATAAATAAAAGGAGAAAATATTGATGGGAGAAGTCATGAGGGAGAGCCCTGTAGACGGCAGCTGTAATATGGTGCTATCGGGGCAAGCTCAATTTACTTCTAGAAATTTAGAATTTATATTTTAGAAAACAGAAAAGGGGCAATAGTCTGGAAACAGAAATGTTTTTCCATACTTATCCAGACCTGTAAATTACTCAAATCAAATTCCATACTTCTCTTTGCTGCGTAGGAACCCTGAACATCAGATCTAATGCAGCATGCATCTTTGAGCTTGATGGCAGAAGGTCAGAGACCTTGCAGAGCCAATAGAAACCGAAAAGAAGCTGAAGACGTCACATTCCTGCTAAAGGATGCATGACACCGGCACATTAGAGGCTTTAGATGAAAATAAAAGTGTACTTGATGAGAGCGGACAGGAGAAGTTCCCCCCGAGCAAAGAAGACTTACTCAGCATTACATTACACACATTAGCTGATGTATGCTCTGATCTTAATGGAGCTTTAGTAAAGATGTTTTAATCTCACAGTTCCGCTCTGAGCGGAGGCGACGGTACCTTTCACAGTGATCTCTTTAATCTTCTTGGTTTTCTCGTCGATCCATTTCTCCCGGCGGATCTTCTCCGTGGCGCTCATTAGCTCCTTTAACTTCTTGATTTCCTGTGGAGGGGCGAGGGGGGGATTATGGCGGCGGTTTGGTGTCACAGTGAGAGTGACGGGGTATCGGTCTTATGACGACAACAGTGATAAAATCAAGGGGCGTGCATGTTGCAAGATCAAGATAAGAGGAAGAGGAGAGTTCAAACAAACCCAATAACACAGACGGTGAGTTTTATGTCTAAATCTAGAGATAAATGAGGAAAGACGGAGGAGACTCACATGCAGACAGACTGTCCAACAGAGGTTGTGAGGGACAGACGAATGAAAGGAAAAAGGAATGGCAGAACGAGAGAGAGATGATCGTGCCGAGGATGACCGGGTTAGAGGAGAAAAAAGTTACCTCGCACAAGGGACCCAGAATTTGCCACACCTAAAAGCCAGGGGAAAAAAAACAGATAAACAGACAAAGAAAGACAGGGAAGAAGAAGAAGAAGAAGAAGAAGAAGAAGAAGAAGAAGAGAAAACAGAGAAAAGACAGTTAAACAAAAGCAGCACTGCAAGAAAGCAACACACGATCACACGAGATGCAAAGCAGAGAAGCAGAAGTTATTTGAGTGCTCATGCAAATTGTGAAATCGTCACGGGAACGTTAGATCATCATGGAGTGTTTCAGCTGGTTTGAGCATCTTCTCACCATTTCATGTTGCTCCTGCATTTGTGCAATCTTCTTGGTGTACTTCTGGTCCACCTGCTTCAGTTCTCCCACCACTCCTTCACAGCGCTCACTCAGAGTCTTTTTATCGTTGATCAGCTGAAGAAAGACACAACAGACTTTAGACCGAGAGGGAGGACAGAAACACGATGCAGCTGGGATTACATCGTGTGTTCACCTACCTGGTCAATGAACGTCAGGTGTCTCTGGATGGTGGCTTCATATTGTTCCTTCTGGAGCGTGAAGTTTCTGTTCAGCTCCTTCTCGGTCTCCTTCACATGTCTCACCGTGAGCTCCCTCTGCTGGGCCTGAAGGACCGGAGACCAGATAAAGACGTTTAACATACCTGAGGTCTAGCTATTGGCATCTACAGTCCCTGTTCAACCACAGGAACGTTCCCCAGGAACTAGGAACCTTTTGAGGAACTTGTTATGTTTCGACCGCAGGGACCAGAGTCTAAATTTCAGGGGACATTTTACCCCCAAAAAGGCCGTGGTCGGGGGTAGTACTTTCTGAAAGTACAGGAACTTTCAGGGTTTTGCAGGGATGACTGTCGCTGATTTGTCAAACAGACACAGCACCGCTACTTCAACTCGTGTACAGCTTCATTCATAAAACAAGAAAGTACTCTAGTATCGACTCAGAGGAGAGCATTTCTCTTTGTTTGATAACATTAAAGTTAATGTTAGGCTTTGCTGTGGATCTCCTGACTCATTTTAAAATAGAGAGAAAGAGAGAGATCGCTGGAGCGAGCTGAGATGGTGAGCGGTAGAAGAGACAGACAACGAGGCGGTGCTGTGAGTGAGAGATTGAATGATTGTTTCAACAGATGATTCACTGTGGAGACAGACGCTCTTAGTTTCATTTCATTCATTACATCCAACATGCATCAGTAAATAATAGGGCTGTCAATCGATTCAAATAGTTAATCGTGATTATTCTCAAATTAATCACACATGTTATCTAAAATGTACCTTAAAGGGAGATTTGTCAAGTATTTAATCCTCTTATCAACATGGGAGTGGACAGATATGCTGCTTTATGCAAATGTATATATTTATTATTGGAAATCAATTAACACAAAGCAATGACAAATATTTAGTTTGGAGCGTTATTTAACCTCCTTCCTGACAAGCTAGTCAAATAACATTTCTGACTGTTTTTTTGGACATTTTCAAACTTTGTTCAGACTTTTTTTGGCTGTTTTTTAAAAAAATAAAATAAATTTCGGATTGTTTTTTTTTTGTTTTTTTAACATTTTTCAGACTTTTTTGGACAAAATCCCTCACACATTCTCATATCTGGAGGTCAGAGGTCAAGGGACCCCTTTGAAAATGGCCATGTCAGTTTTCCCTCGCCAAAATTTAGCGTCAGTTTGGAGAATTATTTAACCTCATTTGCTACAAGCTAGTATGACCTTGTTGGTGCCGATGGACTCTTTAGGTTTTCTAGTTTCACATGATACCAGTATCTTCACTCTAGCTTTAAAACTGAGCCCGCTACAACCTAAAATTCGCAAGATGCATTAATGTGTTAAAGAAATAAACTAATTTGCATTAATGCGTTTTTATCAAATTAACTGTGACAGCCCTAGAAAATACTACGTATCAGTAAATGTCGTCGCAGTGAGACAAAAACATGTTTTTTAGAGTCAACAGGCGACACACTGAACGTCAGGCTGCAGAGTGTGTTTACCGCTGTGACCTCGTCTCATGTCATGTTGCTTTTTCATACGTCCGCGGACTAGTTTGCCGAATCTTCACAGATCTTTAGACGGCAGTGGAAACGCAGACAACAGCGAACTGAAGGAACCTTTTAGTTCCAGGGACTAATTTTACCCGGCTTACGGCAGCTAACAGGACCAAGAACATTAAAATGTGTTGTTGTAACGTGTGAGCATTTCCCCCCACCAGTGCGGTCTGCAGCATGTTGACCGTGCGTTTCTTCTCCTCCAGGTCCAGCTTCATTCTCATCATGGAGCCGGTGATCTCGGCGGCGGCGGCAGACACCTGCTCGACACCAACCAGCTCCTCCTCAGACAACACAGCCTGCAGACACACAGGATCCATTCAACAATCATTCAACATGCGGCAACTTTTTTTTTTACATCTTGTTACGACTCAGGAAATGCAGACGCCGACCTCTCTGTGTGACCCCGAGGTAACCGAGCGCGGTCTCTCCTGTTCAGACTTCTCCATCTCGTCCAGGAAGCTCATGATGCTCTGCAGTTTGGCCTCGGAGAGCAGGGCGCCGCCATCTGGCAGAGCAGGGTGGTGACTCAGCTGGCCGTGACGCTCCAGGTTGTCCGTGGTCAGAGAGTTGGAGTCTACGTCCTGTAACGAGGCACAGTGGAGATGCAGGTTACAGTCTTTAAGTCAACAGCATTTCTTTCCACTCTGGCTGACGATCAGCACAAGTCTCACCTCGTCTATCCAGGCGTATTTCTCTTTGCTGTAGCACTTTGGCTCCGACAGCCTCTCTGGCTCCTCCTCTAACAGCTTCAGGGTGTCCAGCAGCTCGTTGAGGGTAGTTTTAGACGGAGCCCTGCTGGACAACGCTCCCTGCCGCTGGTCCTCCACGCTCACCGACCTCTGCAGGATCTCCTGCAGCACCGGCACAACAAACATGCTCAGAACGGGACCAGATAAAAGAACTGCTTTAGTGTTTTGCAGATGTTGGAAGTTTTCAATTATTTACCTGGGAACACTGGGAACCTCTGCAGTTGGACAACGCTGGGGAAACAGCTCTGAAGCCGGAGAGCTCACTGAACTCGGCCACAACGTTCAAATTGGAGTCTGTGGAAACATTTAACATTTAAGAGTGTTGTACTCAAGACCACCTAAACTGAGGCCAAGTCATGAGCAGGACCAATGCAGGGCGATGTGGAACATGCAAACCACTCAAATTGACCTGAACTAATGTCAGGATATAGTGACCGACTGCTTTAAGGCTCACCTGTGTTCTTAGCTTTCACGTCTGTGGGCGACATCGGGCTGTTGTTGCTCGGTGAAGCTGGACTTTTGTTGGTGGGAGAAATCCTGGGCGGCTTCTTGCGTCCGACCACACCAGTCTGCCTCAGGCTTTCCAGCTCCACCTCAGCTACATGATGAACCTCAGCAACCCGCTGGGCTCTTTTCTGCTGCAGCTCCTGCAACACACCACCAGGGGGAGACACGGGACAATCAATGACAGATATTGTCCAGAAACCCTCACAGGTACTGCAGTTAGCATAAAACAATATGCTCAAATCAGAACATGGCAAACTGCAGCCCAACAGGCAACAACAGCTGTCAGTGTGTCAGTGTGCTGACTTGACTATGACTTGCCCCAAACTGCATGTGATTATCATAAAGTGGGCATGTCTGTAAAGGGGAGACTCGTGGGTACCCAGAGAACCCATTTACATTCACTGATCTGGAGGTCAGAGGTCAAGGGACCCCTTTGAAAATGGATATGACAGTTTTTCCTCGCCAAAATTTAGCGTAAGTTTGGAGCGTTATTTAACCTCCTTTGCTACCAGCTAGTATGACATGATTGGTACCGATGGATTCATTAGTTTTCCTTGTTTCATATGATACCAGTATCTTCACTCTAGCTTTAAAACTGAGCCAGTACAACCTAAAAATCATAGGTAGGTAGGTAGTGACAGCCTTACTTTAAAAACTTTGTTTTAACCCAGAATTAGGGTTTACAAAAAAGTAGGTACCTCAGATGTGTTCCCCTGGGTGGCAGCGAGGCGGGCCAGACGAGCTTTCTCTTTACGTATTGATTTCCTGTCGTTCAGCTGCTGCTGCTGCTCCAGACAGATGTCTACCTCTGCTCGGTCCTCCTGATCCTACGAGGGAAACACAGAGAGGATGAGTTGAATATCAGGAGAAAGGGAGGGAGCGATAGAGAATGAAGGAGGAGGAGAGAGCTGAGCTGAGACGGTAGGCGAAGGAGTTATTTACCTGGGAGCACTGAGAGCCTCTGTGATTGGACAACGCTGGGGAAATGGCTCTGAAGCTCAGCTCAATTAAGTCAGCAGCGACATTCAAATTGGAGTCTGTGGAAACACGTAACCAATCAATACGCTTATTACACGATCCTATTACAGTATGCATGTTCAAAATAGCAGTTCTTTGGCAACTACAAGAGGATATTAAGATGTTCTGGTGTTCAGTATGGCTTGTGCCGGCCAGTATGTTTAGTTTAGACGTAGAACTAGAAGGACAATAAACTTTATACTATTACTATTCCTAGACCAGATGAATCTGAAGTTAGAGAGTAGAGAGCAGAGGAACGGACCTGTGTTCTTAGCTTTCACGTCTGTGGGCGACATCGGGCTGTTGTTGCTCGGTGAAGCTGGACTTTTGTTGGTGGGAGAAATCCTGGGCGGCTTCTTGCGTCCGACCACACCAGTCTGCCTCAGGCTTTCCAGCTCCACCTCAGCTACATGCTGAGCCTCTACAACCCGCTGGGCTCTTTTCTGCTGCAGCTCCTGCAACACACCACCAGGGGGAGACATGGGACAATGATGTAAACCCTCATAGTCCAGAGAACGCAGCCACAAAGACCAGACTAAAAGCCTGACTTTTAATCCCCCTTAAGGAGTAAAAGTCAGGCTATCTTAGTCTCTCCTGCATCTATTTTTCTTTTCAAAATATGTCTCTCACAAGTCTCCCAACTTTCTGTACGTGCAACACTAAAACTGCCGGAGGTGAATCAGAGGTGGGCACCTGGACGGCAGCCAGACGGGCCAGACGAGCCTTCTCCTCACGGATCCGTTTCCTGTCTTCGTCCTTTTTCTGCTGCTGCTCCGGGCGACTGTCCTCCTCTGTTCTCTCCTCCCACTCCTGACAGGGAAAGACACAGAGAGCGTTGATGCCGTAGCAATGGAAGGAGGAGGAGGAGGAGGAGAGAGAGATAAAACCAGTGCAGGTCATGGAGAATAAAAGGTGAGGAGTAAAGGCAGCCTGGGGACGGACGGACGGATACCTTTCTTTTACTGGCGAGGATGCGTTTGAGCGCTGCCTGGTTAGTGTGTCGCCTCTCGGCGTGGCGTCTGTACCAGCGCTGGATGGTGACTGCTGCCTGGTTCACCTGCTGAATAAACCTTCAGATACACAAAGGAGCCACTATGAGCCACACAACAATAGACAGTAAACACGCAGTAGAAACTCGGTAGAAACAGCGTAGTGGGTCTGACCTCTCGGCCTCCTCCTCGGTGACCTCCCTCCTTCGAGACGGGACGGGGCTGCCGCGCTGGGCCGACGCCGGAGATCTGTTGTTCGATGTGGAGGAAGTCGAAGAGAAATTCTTCTGGGACTTTGTCAGGGAGCTGTTGTCTTGTGACACCTCGTCGTTCGCTGTGGCCTTCAGGATGTTGCTGAGAGAAAAATATGATTGGAAACTCTGAACACTAACTGGCTGATATCAAACATTTCTTTTCTTTGGCTAAGCCCTATTAAAATCTCCAAACCCACGTCAGGCGAGCAGTTGTGCTAATTTCAGGACCTACTTGAACGACGGCCTTTGGTTGGAGCTCTTAGGCGTGAGCGGTTTCTCAGAGTAGTTGTTGTGTAAGATGGTGGTGACAGAGTTCCCCACAGCTCCCTTGTTGCTCCTGCAAAAACAAGAAGACACAATAAAACTCTCCAGGAGACACTTCTGTCACGTCTCTCATCTCTCATCTGCAACCGCTTATCCCGTTAGGGGTCGCGGGGGGGCTGGAGCCGATCCCAGCCGACATTGGGCGAAGGCGGGGTACACCCTGGACAGGTCGCCAGTCCATCGCAGGGCTGACACATAGAGACAAACAACCATTCACACTCACATTCACACCTACGGGCAATTTAGAGTCAACAATTAACCTAACCTACATGTCTTTGGACTGTGGGAGGAAACCGGAGTACCCGGAGAAAACCCACGCTAACACGGGGAGAACATGCAAACTCCACACAGAAGGGCCCCAAGCCGGATTTGATCCTGCAACCCTCTAGCTGTGAGGCGCCAGTGCTAACCACTGCAGACACAATAAAACTCTCAGGAGACACTTCTGTCACGTGTTTACGTAAAATACTGAGAATGACACTTTTCTCACCTCACCCCCCCTTAAAGGGACAGTGTGTAGGAGTTTGCAACATCTAGTGGTGTGGTTGCAGATTGCATTACCCCTCCGCTGAGTCTGAGGTGACGTGAGCCGCTGAGTGCAAAATCGTGGTAACGCTGTTCGCCTCACTCAGGGGTCATCCTTACCATAATAACACTACTTTAGGAGCAACAGAAGTCAGACGGCGGCTGGCAGTACCACGGTTTTGCACTCTGCAGCTCACGTTACCACAGTCATACAAGCGTGCCGGAGAACTACGGTGACCTTCAGGTAACGTAAAAACGTGAAAGGCTCTCTCTAGAGTCAGAGTTTGGTTTGTCCGTTCTGGGCTAAACATGGAGGAGCAACATGGTGGACTCCATGAAGAGGACCTGCTCCTTATGTAGATATCAACGGCTCATTCTAAGGTAACAAAAACACAGATTCTTAGTTTCAGGTGATTATAGTCAAGTATTTAATACTTTAATGCTTCTTTATGTAAGTGTATGTATATATTTATTATTGTAAATCAATCAACAACACAAAACAATGACAGATATTGTCCAGAAACCCTCACAGGTACTGCATTTAGCATAAAACAATATGCTCCAATCATAACATGGCAAACTGCAGCCCAACAGACAACAACAGCTGTCAGTGTGTTTCAAATACATATTAAAAAACTTTTTTTTTTTTTTTACATTTTTTGGATTTTTTTTTCGGATATTTTTTGGACATTTTTCAGACGTTTTTGGACATATTCAAACATTTATTTTGTTTTTTTTACTTTTTTCGGATATTTTGTGGACATTTTCAGATATTTTTCAGACTTTCTTTTTTTTTTTTTTTTTTTTTACATTTTTCAGACTTTTTTCTGATTTATTTTGGATATTTTTTAGATATTTTCAAACATTTTTTTTTATTTTCGTTACATTTTTTGGACTTTTTTCGGATATTTTTTGGACATTTGCAGACATTTTTTTTTTACATTTTTCAGACTTTTTTTTACATTTTTAAAAAATATTTGGACTTTTCTTTTTTTTTTTTACATTTTTCAGACTTTTTTCAGACTTTTTTCATATTTTATTGGGATATTTTTTGGACATTTCCAAACTTTTTTTATTTTTTTTA
>CAKAOH010040181.1:0-89137 GCA_916701665.1 Sebastiscus tertius | reverse complement strand
CACTAACACAAACCAATAGCATTAATGCTAAATGCATTAATGCTTACGCTTCATGTTTTTTAATGGCATTGCCTAGCGTCTGCGTCGGGCACCCCTCCTTCTGCGGTACCTCCGTCTGCGGACGGTGGTCCTGCGAGGTCTCCGCCTTCGGCTAGAGGACCTGCGTCCCCGTCTGCGAGCGGAGCGAGTGGCCCTTCTGCGTGCACGTGGCATTGTCAAAAAACACTTGGCTTTTGATCTGTGATTGATGGGCGGAACGGGGGTTCTATAAGTAAACTTTCGACGACGTTCCGTGATGTCACTTATGATGTCACAGTTTATGTGACATCATTTATGACATCACAATGGCAACATTTCATCATGTCACTGATGATGTCAGAGTTTATGTGACATCGTTTATGACATCACAAAGGAAACATTCCATCATGTCACTGATGATGTCACAGGAGAGTTAGTTTAATCTGATTGTCAAGACTTTCTGGCACGATAGTACGATAGTAAGTTCAACATACTTTTGTGCGAATAAACAGTAGTATCCATCTTTTTCGGACAAACTGAGAAGTAATTTACATTAATTCCCCTTAGCCGGTTGGAGACGCATAACCATGGTAACCAATGCCAACCTCATGTGACTGAAACAACATTTTTTTGAGATGCAAAGTCTGAATTAATTTAAAATATTTATTAAACCGAGGAAAGTGAAATTTTATATTTACAGTTAAATTGATGTGTTATTGATGTTACAGAGCTGTCTCTCGATGTCTATTATGAACGTTGTCTTCACTACTGCATTGCATTGTGGGATATTTATGCCACCGTAATATTCAGCGTTGTATACTATAATAAACTGGGAAAAGAAAGTTCGGAAACTTGTGTTTGGTGGATTATTTCTCTGTCTTTACAATGCTAATTGGCATTGTATTTTACATCATTGGAAAGCCTGTTTATTTACCATCACAATGATGTCCAACTTGTAAGGATCATGCATTTGTGGGATGAGCAGCACAGCTGATTATTGCGGATATTGCCTAAGAAAAACTTGCCAAAATGCTCTGCCAATGGTAAACAGTGTATTCTTCTGTTGGTATTGACTCTTGTTTTGAGTTGTTTGGTGGATTGGATGATTGAACTCTCTATCAGTAACAAGGAACAAACAAGACATATTGGCAATTTTATACTTTATACATTTAATACACCGTCAGGAGCCTCAGTAGCAGTGGAAGATCCATACGCAGCCACAACAGCCTGGCACCTCCTCCTCATGCTGGTCACCAACCTGGTCACATGTTGCTATGGGATGGCGTTCCATTCCTCAACCAGGATTCGTTGCAGGTCAGCCAGCATGGTTGTGTTGGTCACTCTAACACGTACAGCACGCCCAAGCTGATCTCACAAGTGTTGAATTGGGTTTAGGTCTGGACTCTTGGCAGGCCGTTCCATTCTCTCTACTCCCACATTGTGGAGATAGTCTGTGATAACCCTGGCTCTGTGGGGGTGAGCGTTGTCATCTTGGAGGATGAAGTTAGGTCCCAGATTGTGGAGATATGGGATTGCCACTGGCTGCAGAATCTCATCCCGATATCTCACTGCATTGAGATGGCCTTCAATGATGACAAGCCTTGTTTTGCCAGTGAGGGAGATGCCGCCCCCACACCATGACACTGCCCCCACCAAAAGCTGTTACTCGATCGGTGCAACAATCAGCATAGCGTTCTCTGCGTCATCTCCATGCTTTGACCCTGCCATCCAAACCAATAGCATTAATGCACTCATCACTGAATTTGACATTCCCCCCACATGTTCAGGTTCCATTGTCTGTGTTGTCAACACCAACGCAAACGGGCCCGATGGTGAAGGGCAGTCATTGCAGGCTTCCTGGTAGCCTTATGAAAATACACTGTTTACCACTGGCAGAGCATTTTGGCAAATTCTTATTTGGTGCTGCCCACATAATCAGCTGTGCTGCTCATCCCACAAATGAATGACCCTTACAAGTTGGACATCATTGTGAAGGTAAATAAACAGGCTTTCCAACGATGTAAAATACAATGCCAATTAACATTGTAACAACAGAGAAATAATTGATCAAACACAAGTTTCGGAAAAAAATGTTCCCAGTTTATTTTACCGGAAATAGTACGCAATTCGCGTACTATTGGTTTTATACTAAGGTTCGGACCTACTAAAATGTCTCACATACTGTTATAGCTTACTAAATGGCATGTTAGTATGAAATTTTGGATGCAACCACAAACTGTGATTTCACTGATGAGGTCACAGTTAATGTGACATGATCATTTATGATGTCACAGAGACATCATTCCATGATGTCACTGATGATGTCACCAGAATGTTTGTTTAATCTGAATGACAGTGATCATTGACGTCATCAGAGGAACTATGAATACTACTATGTTAATGTTAATTAAAAAAATCAAAATACAGTAAAATATACTACCTAAAAAAAACTAAGGCAAATGAATAGCATTAATGCTTAATGCATTAATGCTTACTGTTCATGTTCATGAATACTACTATGTGAATGTTAATCCAAAAAATCTAAATAAAGTAAAATATACTATCTAAAAAAAACACTAACACAAACCAATAGCATTAATGCTAAATGCATTAATGCTTACGCTTCATGTTTTTTAATGGCATTGCCTAGCGTCTGCGTCGGGCACCCCTCCTTCTGCGGTACCTCCGTCTGCGGACGGTGGTCCTGCGAGGTCTCCGCCTTCGGCTAGAGGACCTGCGTCCCCGTCTGCGAGCGGAGCGAGTGGCCCTTCTGCGTGCACGTGGCATTGTCAAAAAACACTTGGCTTTTGATCTGTGATTGATGGGCGGAACGGGGGTTCTATAAGTAAACTTTCGACGACGTTCCGCAATGTCACTTATGATGTCACAGTTTATGTGACATCGTTTATGACATCACAATGGCAACATTCCAACATGTCACTGATGATGTCACAGTTTATGTGACATCATTTATGACGTCACAATGGCAACACTCCATCATGTCACTGATGATGTCAAAGGAGAGTTAGTTAAATCTGATTGTCAAAACTTTCTGGCAATTGTAGTGTCCCATGTGTCTACTACTACTCTGTCAATCTCTGTGAGAAAACCTTGACTTCATTGGAGGAACTATGACTACTACTATGTTGATGTTAATTTGAAAAAACTAAATACGGTCAAATTTATTTAACTGTTCTATGCCTTAAAGGTCCCATATCATAAAAAGTGAGATGTTCAGGTATCTTTTATTATAAAGCAGGTTTAAGTGCTATATAAATAATATGAAAGTAGTGAAATGCTCAATCCACAGAGAAATACACACAGCCTTATTCACAAACTGTGCCTTTAAACGAGCTGTCAGGAATACTGTACATTTGTGATGTCACAAATCTACGATATATAGAACATTTAAACTTAAATGTGTCCCAGTTTATGTCCAGTTGCAGTGTAAATGAATGACATCAGCTGACTGAAAGTAAACATGGAACTTAACTGTTGCCCAGCAACAAAATTCTGTTGCAGTTCCATTGAAATGCACTAAAACGGAGCGTTTCAGACAGACGGTGAATACAGGTACATTCAGGCAGACACCATGAGGAAAATAAAGGCTTTTTTTAAACATTACAGCATGTAAACATATGGGACCTTTAAAAAAATTAAGGGCACCGTCATTTTGATGCTTGGGCTACATGTTTATTGGCATTGCTTAGCGTCTGTATCGGACAATTCTATGGTAAGCTGTTTTAACATTTAGAGCTAAGCTTGACTATCTGGAATTAACATTAGAGATATCCACAATTGCGTTTTGATTAGTCGTAATGACATTAGAGTGAAATAGAATGCTGTCATATAGAGCAGAATAGACATTCCTGTGACATCATCATTTATGATGTCACAAAGGCAACATTCTATGATGTCAATGATAATGTTGCAGTTCATGTGACATTATCATTTATGATGTCACAAAGGCAACATTCCATGATCTCACTGACGATGTCACAGGAATGTTAGTTTAGTCTGAATGACAGAAATCATTGTCTTCATCAGAGGAACTATGACTCCTACTATGTTGATGTTAATTTAAAAAAAACAACTAAATAGAGTATAACTTATGTAAGTGTTGTACAACCTATAAAAAAGAAGGGAAATGCTATTTAATGCTCACCCTGTATGTTTATTGGCGTTGCATAGCGTCTGCGTCCGGCAACTCTCCGTCTGATGACAGTGGAGGGCTTGCGAATTCTCCGTCTGCTGACAGTGGAGGACTTGCGAGGTCTCCGCTTGCGGCGGACATTGGAGGACTTGCGTCCCTGTCTGCGAGCTGAGCGAGTGGCCTGTCTGTGTGTGCGTGGCATCATCAAAAAACACTTGTTTTCTGTTCAGGTAATACCTGATTGATGGGCGTCACGGGGGTTACGCACGAAAGTTTACTCATAAAATATGAGTAAACTTTCGACGACGTTCCGTGAATGAAATTAATACAGTCATATTCAGGCAGACAGCATGAGGACAATAAAGTTTTTTTTTTAATAATCATTACAGCATGTAAACATATGGGATCTTTAGAAAAAATGAAGGATTGTCAAAATATACACAGGCTTTGTCCGAAATTGCATCAATGCACTACATACTCAATAGGTGTACGATAGTACACGATAAGTGTACAATAGTAGGATAGTAAGTTCAACATACTTTTGTGCGAATAAACAGTAGTATCCATCTTTTTTCGGACACCCTGAGAAGTAATTTACATTAATTCCCCCTTGCTGGTTGGAGACGCATAACCATGGTAACCGATGCCAACCTCATGTGACCAAAACAACGGTTTGTGAGATGCAAAGTCTGAATTAATTTAAAATATTTATTAAACTGAGGAAAGTGAAATCCTATTTCTACAGAGCTGTCTCTCGACGTCTATTATAAACGTTGTCTTCACTACCGCATTCCATTGTGGGATATTTATGCCACTGTAATGTAATGTAATTATTTTTACCCCTTAATTCATATGGCAACTAGGATCTCGGACACATCTGCGGCTCTCATTGATAATATTTTTACAAACTTCTTTGATTGGGATTCCAAAAGCGGTATACTGTATACTGATATCTCTGATCATTTGCCTATTTTTAGTGTGGCTCACAAAAATCATGAAACAAATAAATTGTCTGTTAATAATAATTACCACAGACTATACACCAAGAAAAATATGGACAATTTCAAGTGTAAGATAGCAAACATCTCACGGGAAAATGTTTTTAATGAGAAAGATCCCAAATTAGCCTATTTTAATTGTATTAATTTATTTGGTAGTCTATTTAACCAGCGCTTTCCACATAAAAAGACAAGAAAAAAGATGAATGATGATTTAAATAAACCTTGGTTTACTTCAGGTCTCAAAAAATTGTCATTGAAAAAAAATAAGCTATACAAAAAATACATTTTAAATCCAACTCCTCTAAATTTAAAAGAATATAAAACATATAAAAAAAAATTTGTGCATATTTTACATTCAGCAAAAAAAAAAATATTTCTCGAAGAAATTTAAAGAATCAACAAATCATATAAAATCTACATGGAATGTTATTAATCAACTACTAAATAAAAAAAAGAAAACATCATCATCATCATCTCCATTTTGAAACTGCTTCTCAGTTTCAAAATGGAGATAAAATAATTAATGATCCATTCGAAATTTCATGTGGCTTTAATATTTTTTTTTGCAAACGTGGGTGCTTCTCTCTCTAAGTCAATTGATAAGACTTTTGGTTGTCCTTTAGATTTTGCAGAACAACAATATCCATGTAAATTACAATTTGAGCTGCCACAACTAAATGAAGAAAGGGATATCTTTAAAAATCTAAAAAAAACACCTCTGCTGGCCATGATGAAATTAGTAGTTCATTAGTAAATGAGGTATCTAATTATATAGTGGAACCTCTCACTCATATTTTAAGTCGATCTATGGAAACTGGTATTGTTCCCAGGGATCTTAAAAAAGCAAAAATTATACCTTTATTTAAAACTGGTGATCCATCTAGCTTTACAAACTACCGCCCTATATCTATCTTACCTTGCTTTTCAAAAATTTGGAAAAATTAATTTACACCAGAATTCTAAAGCATTTAAATGATAATGAAATCTTATATGAGCATCAATATGGATTTAGAAAGGGACATTCAACCTATATTGCGCTTTTATAACTCGTAGATAAAATAAAGGCAGCTACAAATGATAACAAATATTTAGATCTCGCTAAAGCTTTCGACACCGTTAATCACAAGAGTTTGTAAGCCAAATTAAAACACTATGGTTTCCAAGGTAATACAATAAAATGGTTCACTAGTTATATGACTGGAAGAGAGCAATATATAATAATAAATGGTAGTGCTTCAAACTCAGTTCGTATAACATGTGGTGTACCACAAGGATCTATTTTAGGACCCTTAATATTTCTAATTTACATTCATGATTTTTCACTATATTGTAAATTTTCTTTTCCTATTTTGTTTGCTGATGATACCGACATGATTTTATCACATACTGACTTACACACTCTAATAAATAACACAAATGAGGAAATGGAGAGAGTGGCAAAATGGTTTCAACTCAATAAGCTCTCATTAAATATTAAAAAGTCCAATTTCCTAATATTTGCGGTAAGGTGCTGGAAGTATGTTAGGGATTATGTGAGAGTATCAGTAGATGGAAAAGAAATTGCTCAAGTCTCTCACAATCGTTTTTTAGGCATTTTAGTTGATGAAAAATTAAATTGGAAAAAACATACATTTTATTTGTAATAAAACTAAGCACACCAAGAAGTTTCATAAATGTTTCTTGTTTATTAACCTTATATTATTCCATGATTTATCCTTATCTGATTTATGGTAATATTGTTTGGGCAAATACATACCCCTCCAATCGTCATAAACTTTATTTGTTGCAAAAACGATTTGTAAGAACTCTAAGGAGGCCTCTGCTCCACTGTTCAGGAAACTGAACATTCTTTCAGTTCATCACATAAATATTCATCAGATATGTGTTTTTATATATAAATATATGCTCTTGCCTTCTTCTTTACCATCATCGTTTAGCAACTTCTTTAAATCTAATTCTCAAATTCATTCACATAATACTAGACAGGTTAATCATCACCTGCCTTTTTACAAAACAAAACAGTCAGTACTCCCTCTGATGTACAAAATATGGAACACCAAAATACATGTTATCAAGAGCTTGTTATCCTTAGAACATTTTATAAGGAAATTATCATCACATTTAATTAATGATGTCCAATTATCTTTTGATATGTTTAGATATATTTTCTTTTCTTCTGTACTGTTTTTTGTATGTATTTCATTGTTTTTATTGGATTGTTTTCCACTGTTTGGTTCGGTTTTTCTGCAGATTTTGTGTACTTCTTGTTGTTGTTTAACTTTTGTTGTATTTTTAAAATTATGTTAGCTTAGATTTTTCTTCCTTTTTTGTTATTGTTTTTTGTTTCTCCTGGGGTTGGGGAGAGGTCCTTTGTATAAGCCCGTGGCTTCTTGACCTCTCCTGACACATTTCTTGTTTTGTTTTCATTGACTGGATTTTGTGAAGTTTTATATATGTCCAAATAAAAAAAAAAATACTAAGGTTTCGCACCTACTAAAATGTCTCACATACTGTTTTAGCGAAATAAATAGCATGTTAGTATGAAGTTTTGGACGCAACCACAAACTGCGATTTCACTGATGAGGTCACAGTTAATGTGACATGATCATTTATGATGTCACAGAGACATCATTCCATGATGTCACTGATGATGTCACTGGAATATTTGTTTAGTCTGAATGACAGAGATCATTGACTTCATCAGAGGAACTATGAATACTACTATGTGAATGTTAATTAAAAAATTCTAAAAACAGTAAAATATACTACCGAAAAAAAAACACTAAGGCAAATGAATAGCATTAATGCCTCATGCATTAATGCTTACCGTTAATGTTCATGAATACTCCTATGTGAATGTTAATTACAAAAATCTAAATACAGTAAAATATACTACCTAAAAAAACACTAACACAAACCAATACCAACGCTTCATGTTTTTTAATGGCATTGCCTAGCGTCTGCGTCGGGCACCTCTCCTTCTGCGGTACCTCCGTCTGCGGACGGTGGTCCTGCGAGGTCTCCGCCTTCGGCTAGAGGACCTGCGTCCCCGTCTGCGAGCGGAGCGAGTGGCCCTTCTGCGTGCACGTGGCATTGTCAAAAAACACTTGGCTTTTGATCTGTGATTGATGGGCGGAACGGGGGTTCTATAAGTAAACTTTCGACGACGTTCTGTGATGTCACTTATGATGTCACAGTTTATGTGACATTGTTTATGACATCACAATGGCAACATTCCATCATGTCACTGATGATGTCAGAGTTTATGTGACATCATTTATGACATCACAATGGCAACATTCCATCATGTCACTGATGATGTCAGAGTTTATGTGACATCATTTATGATGTCACAATGGCAACATTCCATCATGTCACTGATGATGTCACAGGAGAGTTGGTTTAATCCTACTGTCAAGACTTTCTGGCAATTGTACTGTCCCATGTGTCTACTACTACTCTGTCAATCTCTGTGAGAAATCCTTGACTACATTGGAGGAACTACGACTACTACTATGTTGATGTTAATTTGAAAAAACTAAATACGGTCAATTTATTTAACTGTTCTATGCCTTAAAGGTTCCATATTATAAAAATTGAGATGTTCAGGTATCTTTTATTATAAAGCAGGTTTAAGTGCTATATAAATAATATGAAAGAAGTGAAATGCTCAATCCACAGAGAAATACACACAGCCTTATTCACAAACTGTGCCTTTAAACGAGCCATCAGGAATACTGTACATTTGTGAAGTCACAAATTTACGATATATAGAACATTTAAACTTAAATGTGTCCCAGTTTATGTCCAGTTGCAGTGTAAGTGAATGACATCAGCTGACAGAAAGTAAACATGGAACTAAACTGTTGCCTAGCAACAAAATTCTGTTGCAGTTCCATTGAAATGCACTAAAACGGAGCGTTTCAAACAGAGAGTGAATACAGGTACATTCAGGCAGACACCATGAGGAAAATAAAGGTGTTTTTCTTTAACATTACAGCATGTAAATATATGGGACCTTTAGAATAATTAAGGGTACCGTCATTTTGATGCTTGGGCTACATGTTTATTGGCATTACCTAGCGTCTGCGTCGGAAAATTCTCCCACATCTGCGGAAAGGAAAGGATTGTCAAAATATACGCAGGTTTGTCCGAAATTGCATCACTGCACTAAATACTCAATAGGTGTACGACAGTACACAATATGTGTACGATAGTAAGTGCAACATACTTTTGTGCGAATAAACAGTAGTATCCATCTTTTTTCGGACACACTGAGAAGTAATTTACATTAATTCCCCCTTGATAGTTGGAGACGCATAACCAGGGTAAGCGATGCCAACCTCATGTGACCAAAACAACGGTTTGTGAGATGCAAAGTCTGAATTAATTTAAAATATTTATTAAACCGAGGAAAGTGAAATCTTATATTTACCGTTAAATTGAAGTGTTATTGATGTTACAGAGCTGTCTGTCGACGTCTATTGTGAACGTTGTCTTCACTATTGCATTGCATTGTGGGATATTTGTGCCACCGTAATGTTCAGCGTTGCATACTGTAATATTTTACTGGACATAGTATGCAATTTGCGTACTATTGGTTTTATACTAAGGTGTCGGACCTTCTAAAATATCTCACAAACCACAAACTGTGATTTCACTGATGAGGTCACAGTTTATGTGATATGATTATTTATGATGTCACATAGGCACCATTCCATGATGGCACTGATGATGTCACCGGAATGTTTGTTTAGTCTGAATGACAGCGATCATTGACTTCATCAGAGGAACTATGAATACTACTATGTGAATGTTAATTACAAAAATCTAAATACAGTAAAATATGCTACCTAAAAAAACCACTAACACAAACCAATAGCATTAATGCTAAATGCATTAATGCTTACGCTTCATGTTTTTTAATGGCATTGCCTAGCGTCTGCGTCGGGCACCCCTCCTTCTGCGGTACCTCCGTCTGCGGACGGTGGTCCTGCGAGGTCTCCGCCTTCGGCTAGAGGACCTGCGTCCCCGTCTGCGAGCGGAGCGAGTGGCCCTTCTGCGTGCACGTGGCATTGTCAAAAAACACTTGGCTTTTGATCTGTGATTGATGGGCGGAACGGGGGTTCTATAAGTAAACTTTCGACGATGTTCCGTGATGTCACTTATGATGTCACAATTTATGTGACATTGTTTATGACATCACAATGGAAACATTCCATTATGTCACTGATGATGTCACAGTTTATGTGACATCATTTATGACATCACAATGGCAACATTCCATTATGTCACTGATGAGTTGCAGTTTATGTAGCATTATCATTTATGATGTCACAGAGGCAACATTCCATGATCTCACTGATGATGTCACAGGAATGTTAGTTTAGTCTGAATGACAGAAATCATTGACTTCATCAGAGGAACTATGAATACTACAAGGTAATGTTAATTTAAAAAATCTAAATACAATAAAATATACTACCTAAAAAAACACTATGGCAAATCACTAGCATTAATGCTTCATATAAATATAGAGGTCTTTGACTATTTGAATCTGAAAGTGGTTAAGAGTGAAGGAATGTTATATTTTATGTAAAAGCTGATATACAAACATCTTTCTAATAGTGGTCAAGGTTGCTTACTTGCAAACGCATCAAAATAAGAGGCGTTATGCCTTTGACAATGTTGTAAAATCAGTACTTCTTTGATTATATTAAATAAAACAATAATTGGATTGGCTGGTGATATACTGTTTGCTTCTATATATATTTTTGTGTGTGTGTGAATGCAATTGCTTTCCTAAAAATGCACTGTAGGTAGAAAACAAGGATCCCTAAGAACCATCAACATGCAAAAGCTGAATGAAAACAGAAAAATAATGGAGACCAAGAGAGTGAGTTATAGGTATTTTTGAGAGCAACATGTTTGCACAAAAAGGCGTATGATTGCAACGATAATGTGCAAGGCATTTAGCGTGCAATAAGAACGCCTTTCTTGATTTCTGCGTTGTCATTTGTACGTCGTGTATCCTGTACTGACTGCAATGTAAATCAATCTGCGTATAAATACTACGGTAAGAGTTATTATATATACGTAGTATTGAAAAAGGGAGAAAGACCACTTCCGGTGGGCGGGTAGGGAAGTGGATGTGCCAGACTTTTGAACAGGAGGCTGGTGTTCAAGGTAGTGACGATTGTCACAGTCTTTAGCGACATCCATGATGTGTTTTCCGTAGTTGTGTTACGTTCATTTCCTTACATATTGTACTTAGTTTACGTAATTATTTTAAGCCCAACCATGACATTTGTCCTTAAACTAACTAATTGGTTTCCTTGCCTGAACTTAAGTTAGTTGTTTTGTTGCCTAAACCTAACTGCGGACGTTTGCGTAGCGTACAAATGACACTTGAAAAGGCTAAAATGCATGCATCATGACACGCGGAATGTCCGTGTAATGTTGTGCTATTTACACACCTTTCCATGAGACTGGGTTGTTGAGAGGTGCCAATATATCCTAGCATATTGAATAGCAAGTTAAAATTCATAACTTCAAAAACCTTTTGATTCTTCTAAACTAGGAGGCGAGGCTTAGTGAATTAGAAGTGCGGCTCCACACCACGGAAACTCAATCATTAGCTACTGTAGTTAGCCACCACCTAGCCGGTGTGGGCCAACCAAGTGTGGCTCCAGCTTGACCCCCCCCTCACGGGCAGCCGGGAGACTGGGTGACTGTCTGAAGGAAGCATTGTCCTAAGCAGAAGTTTGTACACTAGATATCTATCTGATCGTGCTGTAGCTAAATTTAAGGAAGTGATTCCATCAGCACTAAATTCAATAACTTTAGTCCCACCCAAATGGAGCGAATAACACTCGATTTTGTCGCCCCTCTGAAAAAGAAGTTGATAAAACAAAGGAAGTCAGCTCCATGGTATAACTTTTCGACCGCAGCCGATGATTGACATGTAAAATGGTAAAGTGGTGTACAGTGAAGGGGTTTAATCTTACCAGCTCTGGCTCTGCACAGACTGTGGTGGAGTGGTGGACGTACATCTGCAGGTACAGTACTCTGGCTCTACAGGTCCAGGAATGATCCTGGGACCTGTAGAGCGTTCTTTTTACACTTTACATGTTGCCTCTATGACACATAATCCTTTGTCACAACATCTCCTTCCATAGCTATGCTGATGATACACAGCTCTACCTGTCATTTAAACCCTCTGACACCAATAAATTAGCATCCCTACATAGCTGCCTACAAGACTTAACAGGTCGGATGTCCCAAAATTTCTTAAAACTTAACTCTGACAAAACTGAAGTACTCATCATTGGCTGAGACCACATCTCAAATCAAGTACAGCCTCTCCTTGTCCCCCTTACTCCCAACGTATAGTCAGCCACGAGAAATCTGGGTGTTATCCTGGATAGCATCTTGAGCAACATGTAAAGAAAGTAGTCCAGTCATGTTTTTATCAACTAAGAAATATTTTAAAATTAGATCAGTTCTCTCTTTCGGAAACAGAGAAAGTTAAACATGCCCTGATATCATCCCGTCTTGATTACTATAATGCCTTGTATGCTTGCTTAAACAATCGAGCAAGAGAGCAGCTCCAAATAGTTCAGAACTCTGCAGCTAGACTGCTGACCAAAACTAAGCGATTCTCTCACATTACACCAATTCTGGCTTCACTTCATTGGCTCCCAGTCTCTTTTAGAATTGATTTTAAAGTGCTTTTAATCACATATAAAGCTCTGAATGACCTGGCACCGGAGTATCTAACTGAGCTCCTCACACGGTACTGTCCAAACAGGCCCCTCAGGCCTGCCAGTCTGGGTCTTTTAACTGTTCCAAAGACCAGGTTAAAAACAAAAGGTGATCAACCTTTTGCAGTACTGGCTCCCCTTCTCTGGAACAGTCTTCCAGTGAGCATCAGATCAGCTGTCACGACTTTTGAATCCAGTCTTAAAACTCACTTTTATAAAATGGCTTTTCCAATCAGCTGAATTTGAATCTGCTGTATGCTTGTGTGCTGATGTGTATGTATGTGCATATCTAATTGTATGAATATGTATATGTTTGTTTCTTTATTTTCCCATTCTAATGTTTTTTTATATAATTTTTTATTTTTCATTGTATTCTGCTGTCTATGATGTGAATTTCCTTGGAAAGCACTTTGTGCTTTAGGCTTGAAAAGTGCTCTACAAAATAAAATTATTAAATTATTATTATTAAACTGGATTTATAAAGTATAGTTTATAAGATCCATAGCTGAAATTAAGTTTAGATCAATAGATTGACAGATGTATGTAAACATTTGATTAGTTGTTCTGGAAGCCGAAACTTGTGTTCCGAATGTTTGACAGCCCACCAGCTTCATGCTTACAGGTCCTTGCTGTAGAGCTCTGAGCTTTGCCACTAACCTTGTATCCACCTGAGGGGTTGCTTCTCCACCTTGGCCTTGAACTTGCACCTCAGGGTTCTGTGTGTGGTGTCTGGATCTTGGTGTAGATGGATGGGTGGTCATGCTCTGCCTCTAAACAGCACTCCTCCGCCCTCCCATTCAGTGATTAATGGTCTTTTAGTTGACAAATCACCCCTGAGGCTCAGAGATGGGGGGGAAGCTAGACAGACAATGGCTGCTAGACAATCAATGCCACAAGGTTTCTCTTTCAGCCCGTTGGTCAGAGCTGTGTTTTCTCAGTTCTTTCACTTTCATTCATTTTCATTTTAAATATCGGTGTCCATCTCTGCTTGTCAGCGAGCAGACTCTACCCTACACTTTAAAATATAAAAATAAGAAATGCTTTACTTTCAGTCTACATAAAGAAGTTGTGAATACATTAACTTAATTATTGGGGGCTTATTTTAATAAACCTTTCTACAACGGAAAAAAACATAAAAGAAGACAAATGAAAAGTCACTAAAACATTCATGTTTGTGACAGACCACCACAGAAACTGGAGAAGATTGTGAGAGTAGAGTATGGAGAACAAATCATACCGAAAGTTCCAACATTAAAAGTGACAGCATTGAAAGTCTTCTGTATGTCATTAATGTCCGTCTTATTTCAGCTTGTCCTTGTTTCAATCAGCATAATTAAAGTCATTCTGAGAGTCTAATACCTCTTTCACACCAATGGCCAGGGTCGGACCAGGGTTATCTGACCCTGGTTCAACCCTCCTTTTGTCAGTTCAAACCAAGCCAGTCAACCCGGGTTAATCCCTGGTCAGGACAGTTCAGATACAACCTGGGTCACAACCTGGGAGCAATGCATACCAGTTGGTTCAGGAGCTATCTAGAAATGGCTGGAGGGGGTTACAGGTCTGGGGGATTACAGAGAAAGGAGATGATAGTGTGAAAACATAAAATGTCACAGAATGATGTGTTTTTTTCTGTTAAACTTAAATTCTATTATTTTGTCAATTCAATACTGTTCCAACAAGACATTTCATTTACATAGGATTATGGTCTATTACCTTTTATTTAGATTTTTCAATGAAGCGGAGCTGGTTGACAGAGTTTAATTTTGGGGGCATTACGTGAGCAGGCGCTATCAGTCCACTTGACGAGGGCGGCTTCACCCCCAGGCTTTTTCCCCGTGCTCTGTCGTTTTTTCATTCAAAGAAAATTATTTTTCTTTTCCCCGTCATGATATCAATGCCTTGCGTATCCTGCCAGAAAGCAGATGGTCTGTGAGGCAAATTATCACGGGAGTAAAGTAATGTAAAACAGAAATAGTTAAAAATAAAAGTTTTAAAATGTTGTTCCGTATGTTTTCATGTATGAAAAGAGCCCAAATGAACACTGTAGGTGGACTACTTGATTACTGTAAGAAGATTATGTAACCAGCGTTTGTAGAGGACTGATTCTGTCCGAAGCTGTTTGATCACTATCAGCGGTTGATCCCTGATTCCCTTACAAGAAAAACTCACACTGATTGAATGTTTGGCAAAAAAAGTTACTGTATCAATTTAAAATCATTATATCGTATCGTATCGCTCTAGATGAGCCAAATATCGTCCTAAATCGTATCAGAACCATGGAAATCGTATCATATCGTTGTAAAAACGTATCGTTACACCCCTAGACACAATGTAAATTCTGTTATAAGGTGAAATGTGGAACCCCCCCCGCCCCACACACACACACACAAAACACAAACATGCACATGCACACACACTACCCACAAAGCGTAAAGGTCAAATTCTGGAGAAGATTGGTTCCTCCATTTTGAATAATAAATGCTATCATCCTCTCTGTGAGGGCGTTCTTCAGGTTAAACAAACAGGGTGAGCTGATTAGTCTGAGACTAACAACACCAATGATGTCATTTCAGACAGCTCAGCTCAGTTTTATACAACACAATGGGGTCTGGATATCACAAGGGGGTTGCAGGTATTGGGGCTCACAGAGGTTCTAGGTTATATTCATACACATTTCATAATCATGCCAAAATATGCATTAGTGGTGGGGGTGGAGGGGGGACTTCTGTCCTCCAGAAGATTTAGCCTCTCTAACAACTTACCTCAGTCCAAGGGGGCTTATTGGCATGAGTAACATACGTTTATAATACTAAGCAACTGTGAATTAAAAACAAAAAATATGGTCCTCTCTCTAGGTTCATGGTGGAGAGGAGATTGTGTTGCTCGGGCTCTATCTATCTTGACGTGGAGAGGAGGTCGTGTTGCTCTGGCTCTATCGATCTGGCGTGGAGAGGAGGTTGTGTTGCTCTGGTTCTACCTATATGGCGTGGAGAGGAGGTCGTGTTGCCCTGGCTCTATCGATCTGGCGTGGAGAGTAGGTTGTGTTGCTCTGGTTCTACCCATATGACGTGTAGAGGAGGTTGTGTTGCTAAGGCTCTATCTGGTTGGCGTGGAGAGGAGGTGGTGTTGCCCTGGCTCTACCGGTTTGGCATGGAGAGGAGGTTGTGTTGCTCTGGTTCCACCTATATGGCGTGGAGAGGAGGTCGTGTTGCCCTGGCTCTACCGGTTTGGCATCAAGAGGAGGTCGTGTTGCTCTGGCTCTATCGATCTGGCGTGGAGAGTAGGTTGTGTTGCTCTGGTTCTACCCATATGATGTGGAGAGGAGGTTGTGTTGCTCTGGTTCTATCTATATGGCGTGGAGAGGAGGTCGTGTTGCCCTGGCTCTACCGGTTTGGCGTCAAGAGGAGGTCGTGTTGCTCTGGCTCTATCTGTTTGGCGACGCCTAGAAGCTGCTTGACATCCTCCTGGATCCACCTTCTCGCTTATATTGACATTATATATATTCATTTTTTGTCATATGGATTGTATGTTGTATTTTCATTATGTTGTTACTCTGTACACACGACATCTATTGCACCTCTGTTGCTCTTCCTGAGGTTTCTTCCATTTTTTTAAAAGGGTTTTTTTTGGTTACATTTTTCCTTATCCGATGTGAGGGTTGCACTGTCAAGGAGAGAGGGTGTCGTATCCTGTACAGATTGTAAAGCCCCCCGAGGAAAATTTGTGATTTGTGATTTTCGGCTATACAAATCAAATTGGCTTGACTTGACATAGAGTCCAGTAGAGGGCTTTGCCTGTCATTATGGAACTAGGGTTACAATATTGTAACCTTGACCCCATATCTACGTTTCCAATTGTACACTCAAAGGTAACAAGAAACCAGGACATTCTGTGCAGTACATATGACTCTGCCACGGATGCATTGACTTCCTGAATAAATGTCACTGTGCTGGGATTTGAGGAGCCAAGGTGAGTGATTGTGAGGAGAGGAAAAGGGGAGGGGACATAATGGATGACGTGGCACTCAAGCCCAATTCCCTCCCTCATAAGAAAAGTATTCTGCCTCGCCACAAATGGCTGATAGATATTTGCCTTTTCTCTCTCCTGCCGAGTGGAGAGGCAGGGAGAAAAAGAAAGATGAGGCTCGAAGAAAGAAGGAAACATTTGGAAGATATATTCTGTAGCAGTTGGTCCGTCTTTGTAATGATAGAGGTCGCACATTTATGTCAGAAAAACCACAGTTCCTTGTGGCTTAGTCACTCTTATCTTCCCCTTCTCTCTCTCTGTTGCGTCTTGTGTCTCTTCCAACCATTCACTTCTCTTTTTTTCCTCCTTTTCTTTCATCGCTTCTCTCTATCTGCACATTCTGGTCTCTGGGCTCCAATAAATGTCACACTGCATCATTCACCCTGACCAGCGGCCGATTCCGAAGCTAGACTACTCAGATATGGCTTGTAAGAGGCAATCCATCCTACCTAGACCCTCACTGTTTTCATCATGGTCTCTCTATCTGCTGTTGTTGTCTTTTCTTCTATTCTATATTACCTGCTTATTTGTTATGTCTTGGTTATCCATGTCTCTCTCTTACACTAGCTAATTATCACATCATTATTTCATTTTTGCTTGTTTAAGTGTCAGTTCTCTATTGTTTGCATTTAAAGCAGTGGTGTCCCCTCTAAGCATTTCTGTCGGTGGGGGTTCCCTGTGGGTAGGAGGTAGGGGGTAAATGTAATATTTCTAGTATGTGTGAGGGACTAAATGAATGAATCACCAGGAAAGGTGGAAGAGTAACTCCGGGGGTTTGGGTTGATGGTTGCAGCAACAATGAAATGCCTTTGGCTCGGAGATTGCATTTTATATATTGCCATCTGTCATTAGGTTGGTTGATACTTTGCTCTGCTGGCTGTGAAAAGAGCAACTACAATAAGCCTTGGGGCCCCCTTAACGATCTGTAGTGCATGGTTTAACGTGCATGGCACAAGTGCATTTAGGGGTGCGTCCAACTCTTATGTTGCTAGTAAATAGCTCATAATCTGGGCGCAAAATTAAGGGCTGTATTTTTCTCTTAATTACTCACAGGTGTGTTTTCGGAGAAACATGAATTAAACCAATCAGCGTCATCTCCCGTTCCCCTTAAAAGCCAGGTTTTCTGCAGTGAAAATGTTGTTTTTGAAATGCTAAATGGCAACAAATGTGGATTGAAGCAGAATTTTGTTAGATTAAAAACATTACATGTAGAAATGTATGCACTAAAATAGTTTTATGATTTGAAGGGGGAATTATGAATTATTATTGCACACAACTTAAACATATAATTATTTGACATAACTCAGATTGGAGCATGCAAAATATTAGGCAAATAGTCCTCCTTGTGTGTCACAAAAGTTAACAAGTGCTTAAGCAGAACTAGTGTAACTAGGTTATATACACACACACACACACACACATACTAATACGCTCTACTAACTGTCCTTAGACAAAATCCAAACTACATTTTAGTGAAGATCAGAGTCCACAGTGTGATTAAAGTTGGTGTCAGCTAGTCTTTTTGGGTGACTGGCTCTTAGAGGTGATTGGTGATGGCCAGTGGTAGAGGGATGTTTGTGGAAGTGTCTGAGGAGATCTAGAAGGATCAAAGCTGGTTTGGGGTCAGTGATCTGGTTTAATGGCGATGTGGGAGAAAAGGGATCTTCTTATCTTGATCGCTGCTGTTTACAGGATGCTGTAAATTCATGATGTCTTGTTGGCCAGCATTCCTGGGTATTGAAGGAAGAGCTGGTCTTCTATTTTGAAAGCTGTACTGTCTGTATTGGAAACATGTGGTGACGTTTTCTTACAACATCTATGATTTACAATATGAACTTCATTTAGACTTTTGGACTTGTTTAGATCATACGAGTTGGAAAACCATCCTACGCAGCCACTACTGGTATCTATATACATACAGTATAATACCGATAATATGAATGTAAGTTGAAGGGACTGTTTGTAACTTCCTACACGTATAAATCATTGCGGGTCGGTGTCCCATGCATGCTCGCGTGTGGCTACGCTGTTCAGACAAGACTCCAACACAAACTGCACGGAAGCACCAAAACCTCTTGGTTGTAGCTAGTGAAGCCCGTCTGTTAAACAGTGTTGGCCGCGGTCGGAGGACGCGGGGGAGACCGTAGCTTTGGTCTCCAGGGCCGGAGTCTCTGCTGTTCTCTGCTCTTCTGCCTGCCTGCCTTCACTCATAC
Source organism: Sebastiscus tertius (assembly GCA_916701665.1). Taxonomy (NCBI): domain Eukaryota; kingdom Metazoa; phylum Chordata; class Actinopteri; order Perciformes; family Sebastidae; genus Sebastiscus; species Sebastiscus tertius. The sequence continues at coordinate 69,963 of CAKAOH010040181.1, read as the reverse complement.
ACCGCGCTTGTTCTCGCTCCACTCTGACGTGCATGCGCGCACACTACACACTGCAGAAGAGTTAGTTTAGCTCTGAGAATATCTAGTGAATGTACAGTGGACGTTTGTGCAGAAATAAATGCTGCAGCTCCTCCAGACCAGCAGAGGTTTCCTTTGTCTTGTGAAGTGACGGGGCTCTGCAGAGAGAAATGTTATCGTCTCCGACCAAAACTCTGGTGTCTCCCCTGTTCCCTCCGGCCGCGGTCGGGAGGCTGAAGCAGGAAAAGCCAACACTAGGATCAACATTGATTCATGGAGAGACTTTCATCTGGTCAGCTAACATTACTACCAAGCAGGTGAAATATAGAGTGATATTGTGCTTTTAGCTGACGTGTGTCACCTCACTGTTTTGAACGATGCTCATTCATGTCAATGTAGAGCGAGCACAGGCGCGAGCAACAGGACGCTGACTTTCGTTGACTTAACGGCCACAGGTGTCGCTGTTAACAAGCAATTTCTGATTCTTACAAACAGTCCCTTTAAGATTATTCTGTCTCACACACACATATCCTCAAGGTATCATTTCTGTACCACATGTATGGTCTAAATAAAACTAGCCTGTCTATTTGTATTTTGTCTTGATTTGATAAATTCCAAGCAATCTACTGGTCACCTTATGCCTAACCTGTTTCAGACTGTTGTACATGTTTTATGCCAGTGGATGGTAAAGGTAATTAGAGAAAAAAAATCATTTGAATTGATGCCCTTTTTTTGTTATATGGGGGAAAACAACATTCCTTGAGTGTGCCAAATGGTGCCCTCCAAAATGCTGATGTATTGGAAATATATAATACTTTAGATTGTCATCCTTTGTTGGAAAAAACCCCCCAGCAATTTTTCAAGGATGACCATTCGTGATCATAGTCAAGTACGGATGAAGACCCCTGAGGCCACTGGGAGAACACACAGTGGTGTTCCCCTCCCCAATAGTGGCTATGCATTTTTTATGTCACATATCTGGTCAACAAACAGACTATATTAGATGTTGGCAGTCTAAATAAGCAATATTTGTGTGTCACTTGTGTCAATACAATATGTACCCATCGCAATGATTTGCCATCTACAGGGAAAAGCAAAGGTTATTTAGGTTAAACCTAACCTTTTTGACGCGTGCTGTGCGTGTTTCACAGTAACAACAGACAGTGAAGGTGATCTATTGACAGTATATTGACATCATACCAGCAAGATTACTACAGTTTTGATGTCTATCTGTAGAATATGTTAAGGAGATGAAAAAAAAGTAAAGACTTGTTTTTAAATCAACACTTCCTGCTTTCATTTCAAAATAAAAGCCCTCAAGCGTTTTTTTCTGTGGACAGAATTCCTTAATTTGTTAACACAAGGCTTTTGTTCTGAAATATGAGCAGTCAGTGCTGTGGAACATGCAGTGACTTGGAGAGCTTCATGAATTGATAAAGTATGGGGTTTAAATCAACACTTCCTGCTTTCATTTCGAAATAAAAGCCCTTAAGCATTTTTTCTCTGGACAGAGTTCCTTCATTTGTTAACACGAGGCTTTTATTCTGAAATATGTGCCGGACAGTGTTCTAGAACATGCAGTGACTTGGAGAGTTCCATGAATGAATATAGTACGGAGTTTTAATTGTGGATTATTACTATTATTTACAAATTACCACATGTTTCTTAACCTTTCTCTATCTAAAATAAATAAAAAATGATATTTATAATGAAATTAAATGGCCATTAAAAGGCAAACTATGTAGAAAGAAAGGGCTGACAGCAGCAGCAGCAGCAGAAACGCAGCAGACACGCAGTTTAAATGCAGCTTAAATGCAGCTGGTGCGAGCGCCCGACGCGTGAATCATGCAGCCACGCCGCCACGCACTCCTGACGTTCCTGGTGTGTCTGGGGCTTAATGGTGTTAATCTCAATTTTATAATTCCACCCAACACACTTGACACCTGAGTAACCGTGAGTGGAGCAAACTGATCTGGATCTTTCTAAATCTGCTTCCTAAAGCTGATTTAAGCGAATTACCCAGTCTAATAGATAATAACCCTGGATTATCCAGTGACATTTTTTTAATACCCACATTAATCCAAAAGCATTCAAATCACCATGCAGGCCTCAGATCAGCTGAAACTCCTTCCTGCATGACTTCACGTTTAAGAAATAACGGACGACTCACTCAATCAGAGACAGTCTTTGCCGGCCCAGACAGTAGTTTGGAAAATATTAATGCAACTGAATTTTAAATTTGTATGATTTATTATTTGTTTTTAGAAAAAATATAAACACAGAATAATCTGAAATTGCAATTTAAATGGGAATATACATTTTTAAAGAGTCAGTAATAAATCCAATACTATGATGTGATGATATGACATAGCAAACATCAACGTGATGAATGTCAATATCCAGTGAACACAGGACTTGAACAATATGATCAAATGAGGGAGTGTTAAAGATCCATTTAGACTCATATAACGCACTGGGGTGCCCAGCCCCTTTCTGTCTGCTCCGTCTCCCCGCTCCCCCTGTTTTCCAGCTGTCAACCCGTTGACAGGGGCCGGCCATGTTGGATGAGCACAGAATCCAGCTGTGACAACCATTTATGTGTGATTAATGGGTAAGCCATAGCCCAGTGTGGGTGACTAGAGGTCAAAGTAAAAAATGTAAATCACAACAATTTGTCCATGACCATAAGCCATCTATTTCCTGATGGAGAATCAGGGATTCTGAATGCCCGCCTAGTCATGGATTAGTTTTGTGTAGTCACAACGGTTTAAATACAGCACAGATCCAGGTAATAACGTCTAATCAACATTCATATACGATAATGACTCATCACTTCTTAGCTCTTTGTTTTGGTTATTAGTGTATGGTTGTCCAACAGCAGCAGGCAGATATTCACAGTGAACAAGCTCTGATAAACCCACTGTACACCAACTACCCAGCACCAAGTCAAGTCAAGTCAAGTCAATTTTATTTGTATAACCCAAAATCACAAATTTGCTTCGGTGGGCTTTACAATCTGTACAGGATATGACACCCTCTGTCCTTGACAGTGCAACCCTCACATCGAATAAAGAAAAACTTAACGGAGAAAAAATGGAAGAAACCTCAGGAAGAGCAACAGAGGAGGGATCCCCCTTCCAGGATGGACAGACGTGCGATAGAGCCAAAGCAACACGACCTCCTCTCGACTACAAACCGGTAGAGCCTTAGCAACACAACCTCCTCTCCACGCTGTATAGGTAGAACCAGAGCAACACGACCTCCTCTCCATGCCAGATCGATAGAGCCAGAGCAACACAACCTCCTCTCCACGTCAAGACAGATAGAGCCTTAGCAACACAACCTCCTCTCAACTCCAAACCGGTAGAGCCAGGGCAACACGACCTCCTCTCCACGTCAAGATAGATAGAGCCTTAGCAACACAACCTCCTCTCCACGTCATATGGGTAGAACCAGAGCAACACAACCTACTCTCTACGCCAGATCGATAGAGCCAGGGCAACACGACCTCCTCTCCACCATGAACCTATAGAGAGAGGACCATATTTTTGTTTTTAATTAGTTATAGTTATATAAACGTATGTCACCCATGCCAATAAGCCCCCTTGGACTGAGGTAAGTTTTCACTAAGGACACTGAAGAAAGTCAAAGTCAAGTCTGAAAGAGTTCTCAACAGCTGGTAAAGAACAAAGCAGAGCTGAAAGCAGAGTGGATGTTGACCTTTCATTGTTCGTCTTATTATTAATCCTCATTCTCCGAGTAACAAATGAGCCAACTCCATTTGCTAATGAAGACCGTGAGATGTAGTTAAAAAATCCAGAAAAAAAATGTGGAAGTGGGCCATAATGGGATGAAGTTTGTCCTTTGTAATAAAAACACAAACAAATGTGGGATCACAAATCACCATCCAACAACAACTGAATCAGAAATCAGAATCAGAAATTAATTTCCCTTATTGTTTGGTGCATAACGATAAACAGAGAAAATAAATGATAAAACAAGTACTGCAACAGTCAAGAAGCTCAAATAAATAAAATAAGAAATATATAAAATATATAAAAAATATATAATAAAAAATATGTACACTATATCTGTTTCATGCCGGTGTAGAGGTGCACCATCATTGACTTTGACAGTTTGGACTTCTTCGGCTGCCACAGAAAGTACATCTGCTGCTGTGCTTTCTTGGTGATGGAGCTGATATTCAGCTCCCACGTGAGGTCCTGGGTGTTGATGGTGCCCAGACATCCCTTTTATACAGGGTGATAGGGGCAGGGGGGGCTGCGATCTTCCTAAATCCACAACCATCTCCACTCTTTTACAGCTTTCTTTTACACACCAGGAACGCCAGGAGCGCTTAGCGGCTGTGTTACCTGTTGTTTTTTATTTCGGCGTCCGTGTTGACAGGTTAGAGCAGCCACACTGCCAGCGTGAGACGTGCATCTCACGTGCGTCACACGTACGTCACACGTGCGTCTCAGCTCCGTCTCTTCTAGAGAATAGAGGTCTCGCCTATTTTTGACGCACGCGTCTCACAGCAGCAACAGACAGTGAAAGTAATGTATTGACTGTATATTAACATCATATCAGCTACATTACTACAGTTTCGATGTCTAGATATCTGTAGAATATGTCACGGACAGTGAAGGTGATCTATTGACTAAAGACTTATTTTTAAATCAACACTTCCTGCTTTCATTTAAAAATAAAAGCCCTCAAGCGTTTTTTCTGTGGACAGAATTCCTTCATTTGTTAACACAAGGCGTTTATTCTGAAATATGTGCCGGACAGTGTTACATACAGGGAGGAGAGCAAAGGAGAAAGGTTGCAGCCTTGAGGGGGAACCGGTCCTGATGGTCTGGGAGTCACAGACGTCGTTTCCCCAGTTTCACGTGTTTCCTGTCAGACAGGAAGTCTGTGATCCACCTGCAGGTGGAGTCAAACACTTTCAGCTGTTTGTGTTCAGCTGTGTGTAACTAAAAGTCAACGGCCACTTATTTTAACCATGATGTTTTTTTTACTAAACCTAATGAAGTAGTTTCATTGAGTTTTTTGTTTTGTTTTGTTTAAATTTACAACGTTAACCACGTGTTTAAAACTGTTTGAAACTGTATGTAAGAAAACATGTTACCTTGAAACTGAATTGAGCATGCAGCACACACACACAGATACACACACAAACATTGTTGTTCAAAGCCCCGCCTCAATTCCAGCCCTCTTTCATGTGAAGGGGAATTACAATAATTTGTCATTGTAATCTGCTGGGGGGTGGGGATGGGGCGTGTGTGTGGGGCGGGGGGTGTGAGGAGGCAATCAAATAGGACTTTGGAAAGAGGAACCAAGACAAGGATTTTGATTCATTGCTTTGTCCCAACAACAGAGATTAATATTTGAATGTAATTATGACTTCCCTGGCTATTACTGACCATACTAAATGAAATCATCTGTAAGAGAGAGAGACTGAGTAAAACACAGGTATTTCATTAAAGCTTGAATAGAACTGGAGGGAGGTGGTATCACTTACTGGCCCAAATGAAAGAATGATTGGATATGTTGAGTGGGTGAGGATGAGGAGGTACTGAGCATCCTAATGAGGACAAATGTCATCATCTTGAGCAGGTGCTCTGCCTGTGATTCATTTGGCCACTCTGCTATCATTTGGTTAACATGAAATGAGCCATAAAGTAATGGCAAAGTGGAAGATTGTTTTGTGTGATTGAATTGGATTTTAGACAATCACTTCTTCAATCACTTTCCAAAGCTAAAAAAACAAATCAAAATCATGAGAAAGTGGAAAATGTGTCAGTGGATCATTCTCAGAAACCTTTTAAATTTGTGGAGCAGTTGACATTGTTTAAAACATGCACAAAGCTATCATATTTTAACGTACCACTGTTACGGCTGAAGGAAGCAGCATAAGCAGGGAGAGACCCAAATGCAGAGTCTGAGACAGGCAGATTCAATGAAGATACTTTTAATCAAATAGAAAGTCTTACGCCCGAAACACACAGGGAATGTCAGGAATGCATGGCGGCTGCGGGATTCACGCGTCAGGTGTTCACAACAGCTGCGTTTCTGCTGCTGTCAGACCTTTCTTTCTACATAGTTTGCCTTTTAATGGCCATTTCATTTCATTATAAATATCATTTATATTTATTTTAGACAGAGAAAGGTTAAGAGACGTGGTTATTTGTAAATAATAGTAATAATCCACAATTAAAACTCCGTACTATATTCATTCATGGAGCTCTCCAAGTCATTTCATGTTCTAGAACACTGTCCGGCACATATTTCAGAATAAAAGCCTCGTGTTAACAAATGAAGGAATTCAGTCCACAGAAAAAACGCTTGAGGGCTTTTATTTTGAAATCAAAGCAGGAAGTGATGATTTAAAAATAAGTCTTTACTGTTTTTTCATCTCCGTAACATATTCTACAGATAGAAATCGAAACTGTGGTAGTCTTGCTGGAATGCTGTCAATATACAGTCAATAGATCACCTTCACTGTCCGTGATATATTCTACAGATGTTTAGACATTGAAATGTAGTAATGTAGCTGATATGATGTCAATATACTGTCAGTAGATGACTTTTACTTTCTGTTGCTGCTGTGCGTGGCATGCGTAAAAAATAGGCGAGACTTCTATTCTCTAGAAGACACGGAGCTGAGACGCTGCTCTAACCTGTTAACAAGGACGCTGAAATAAAAAACAACAGGTAATGCAGCCGCCATGCGCTCCTGACGTTCCTGGTGTGGATCAAGCTTTACAGGTTCCCAAAAAGACAGGCAGGTACAGCTGGCAGGACACTAGCAAGTGGAAACTAACGCCGGGTCCACACTACAAAGGAATTAAGCTGATTTTGGGCCTGATTCTCCCCTCCTGACAAACGTCAGCAAAGCCCCAATTATCTAATGGTTCTAAAGAGTATGTTGCCAGATGTTCCTATAGTGTGAGGTATGTTAAGAGTGTTTTTTTACACCCCCCTTTAGGCTCGGAAATCCATCCTCACAGCAACGATTTGAAATACATGCATATATTCAACATGTTCAATATTTACGATGAGACATCCTGTTGTGTGTGGGGAACCCCGAGGACAACCGATGACGCAGTCACATGGGAAAGAACAATAGCCAATAGAGAACCAACCATTTTATATGATTGTTCACATTATACATACATACATACATACATACATACAGTACATACAGTACACTCATAATTATTATAATTGTCTTACCTAGACGTGCAAATGACGTGAAGAACATTTCAGAATCTGTAGCAGAAGCAAGAGTCCAAACTGATAACCAGCAACCCCTACCGGCTGGCAGTGAGGAGTCCACAGTCAATGATGGTATTAAACTGTCAATAAAGTATGCTGTCACCAAAATATATGTTAAAAAAAGTGTGAATCACTGCAACCATGAGAGGTTCCTTGAGCATACAATCATAAATGACCACAGAGAATATTAGGCTGGTGGGTCGAGCAGTATGAGAGATTAGCTGTGGACAGACAGACAAATGCACACATACACACACACACACACACACAACTGAATGCATAGTCTCCTGGCGGAGACAGCCCTTCATCAAACTACCACAGCATTTATGTACTAGTGGAAATGTGTGCACATGCATACACAATCAGATGTTTCCCAAATGGAAGAAACTGATATCAGGGTATTCAGTCGTCTCAGTGTCCTGTGCAGCACGACTGTCATTCAGGAACACACGCGTCCGCCGTCTACTGTGAACACAGAGGCAGTCACCGGGTCATAGTGGAACTTCATCCCTCTCTCACTGCCCTTCCTCGGCTGAGCTCATGTTCTGTCAGGATTAATGAGCTTGTTGAGGGTTGAGTGATGGATCAGAGCAGTGCTGCAGGGAGCCTGCTGGATCCAGCTCCGCTGCTTAACAGCCGCTAGAGGACTCCTGAATAATGAACAGAAATTCACAATTCTGTTTTATTTATACTGACTTAACACACTGTAAGTCCACACCTTTGAAAGAACTGTTTTAATTCAACAGTTGCTCTTCTTGTGTTATCAGAACTACCTCTCAGGTGGTAATGTAGGGTGTCAATGGAAAATGGTGCCAAATGCAATGCTGTGGCAATTGACTCCATTGACTCATCTCACGTCCTGAGCCCATGCTTGCCTAGTCCAATGAAGTCTCTGAGGCATACCTGGACTCCAAGTCTTGACCCCCGGGGTTCCAGATGCTCCACCCACACCATGACCCGTATGGCACCAGTTCCTCTCCTACCAGAACTGCATGTCCTTCTTCTACGACGACCAAGCCAGAAAACATCCAGCCGTTCACAGATACAGCCCCTTCCGTAGGCTTCGGCAGTTACTACGGAGGCAGGTGGTCCTCAGCCTCGTGGCCGCCCGAGTTCTTATCTCTCACTCCTTCCTCCACCATCTGCAAAACAGTACCCAGTCATCATGGCAGCCATTCTTTGGGGGCATGAGCGGCCCACAAAGACTGTCGGCATCTAAATCTTATCTAGGTCTGGAATATCCCTGAACTATCCTCGGGGCATTCCGCCCCGCATCCGCCTACTCCACTTCTAGTCAGGAAATCTGCGACCACGTCACTGAATCTCTTAGCCGCTGGTCCTCTCCAGCCTACCTCTCATACATCCACAACAATTCCAACGACATCAAAACGCTCACACGCACAGAAGGTTACTCTTGGGGGGCTCTATAAAAATCAGAGCACATGAAGGGACGGCTTCTACACTCAAAGTCTCGACTCCCCCCGACACCGGTCCATCATCGCTCTCCTCCATCCATCCTTCTACGACCCCTCTTACCCTCATCCCCCCACCCACAACCTTTCATCCTATGCCCTCATCCCTTCATCTCTCAACCCTCATCCACTCATCCCATCATCCCTCGACCCTCACCTTTTCATCCCTAGACCCCCCATTCCCTCATCCCCTTCATCCCTTATCCCCTCATCCCTCAACCCTTATCCCCTCATCCCCTTCATCCCTCAACCCTCATCCCCTCATCCCTTGAACCCCGTCCCTATATCCATCATCCTCCTTCCTATCCCATTCCTCCTACATCATCATTGCTCATCATTCCATCTTCAATATGTAATAAACGATTCTAAACCCGTACCATTATCGGCGTGTTGGCGTGATCTTTGTTAGTGAAATGTGGAATGACTAAAGTAACAGGTTGCTTTATATACATGACAAAATATAATGTGAAAAGGTGGTTTCTTCCTGCAGCAGGAGACGGGCAGTGACTCTGCAGTCCTGACTTCAGTGGGGAGTTCAGTCCACCGCTGCGGAGCCAGGACAGTCTGGCCGAGATGAGCAACCACGGAGTCCTCTGAGTGATGGGGTGGCTACGCATCTAGAAGCAGAGGAGGGATATCATATTTAGAGCCATCCGCTATCCTAAACTGGCAGGAAAGACATAAACCTATAGTATCATCCAGGAGAATCCTTCGTTATGATGTGGAACATTGAGGTGGGGATATAATTAAAAGAAAATGACAGTCAGGACAAACGAAAAGCTATGAAAGTTTTAGAAAGATAGATGTAAAAAAAAAAATCATGCCTGAAAAATAGCTTTCTTAAACTTTTTTTTTTCTTCAGCACATCGCTGTGCTTATTATGTCTACAAAAATGGTTGCTTAAAGATACACATTTGTAAAATGGGTGTGTGATAACCATCTTATCGCAGTGATTTTTGTCAATACGTATACTTGTGTACATTTGTTGGGGCCTCCTCTGTTTTGGGGGATTTAGTATGTGTGTGTCCTGCTCCTTCAACCAGCCACTATTCTTGTCTTCCCATATCAAACAAGTCAATGTCTATTCTCTGTTCCGGGGCTGATTTATGGCCTGCTGTTGTTGTTCCTCTCTGATATTGTTGAATACTGCAGACTGTGATTGCCTCTTCAGACCCCCTTGCCACTCTGTACCCTGTACTGTCACCGCAGGGCCCCCCTGAGGACCTTACATACACTTTAATTGGTTTGGGAAGGATTTGGCAGCCTTTGAACTAAAGAGAGATGGAGAGGAAAGTGGAGAGTGAGGCAGGGAGATGGAAAGAACTAGTAAAAAGGGGAGAGGTGGAGACAGTGTTTGTGTGGATGGGGGGGTATTTTCTGTTGTGTGAAAAAAACAACAACAACAAAAACACATGCAGCGATAACACTGACATATTAAAACAGTATGCATTTTACTCTTGAATAAACAATATTGACATGCGCAGTAATGCCCGTCGCATGCAAAGTAGCCCTCAAATTGGACGGATTGGGGTGGAGTGAAATGCATTCACATGCGGACACGGAAGGGGCAGATAAAACGTGTCAGCCAGACAGAAAACTGTCAATTAAAAATGATCTCTGAAAGCCGAAGCTATTTTGAAGTCAGACCTACTACTGCCCTCTCCCAATGTAAGTCTGATGAGCAGAGTTAGTTATGAGACACAAATCTCTGTTTTATCATTGGAACTTTTTTAAAGTACTAGAGAGTAACAGCACATTATAGGACAATTAGTCGAACCCGGTCACAGGACCGTCTTTAGCAGTATGCAGAAGACTTGAATGTGATTTCATAGATGGTTGCACCAACAGAGGAACAAGGCTGGTGAAAGTCACACTCTGGGTGTGTCTCAGACAGTTCCCTGCTTCAGTGAGCAATGAGCTGACCAAATAAAATCTTGTACCAAAATGGTACAGGATGTTCAGCTTGGTTTATTTGTTTACACAAATAAAAAGACATTAAAATACAATTCACTTAAAAGAAATATAAAGTATGTGTCAGGGTGTGGTTGAATCCTAAAATTGGCTTGTATAAAAACCACACACAAAAGACATACGAATGTTTTACCGATTTTAAGCCATAAGTTTGTAATACATGTTTTGGTTTCTTGTTGTTTTGCCTCAATATTTTAACCGGGTAAAAGCTTGTAGTCGTCAGAGGTTTGGATAAGAAGTTAGCGGCCTATCTGTAACACGGAAGTCTAGTCAAGTCGAGTCAAGTTCACTCAATTTGATTTGTATAGCCCAAAATCACAAATCACAAATTTTCCTTGGGGGGCTTTACAATCTGTACAGGATACGATACCCTCTGTCCTTGACAGTGCAACCCTCACATCGGATAAGGCAAAACTTAACAGAGAAAAAATGGAAGAAACCTCAGGAAGAGCAACAGAGGAGGGATCCCCCTTCCAGGATGGACAGACGTGCAATAGATGTCGTGTGTACAGAGTAACAACATAATGAAAATACAACATAGACAATCCATATGACAAAAGTTATTATGTATAATGTGAATATAAGCGAGAAGGTGGATCCAGGAGGATGTCAAGCAGCTTCCAGGCATCGCCAAACAGATAGAGCTAGAGCAACACGACCTCCTCTCCACGCCAAACCGGTAGAGCCAGGGCAACACCACCTCCTCTCCATGCCAACCAGATAGAGCCTTAGCAACACAAGCAACATGACCTCCTCTCTCCACCATATAGGTAGAACCAGAGCAACACGACCTCTCCACACCAGATCGATAGAGCCAAAGCAACATGACCTCCTCTCCACGTCAAGATAGATAGAGCCCTACCTCTACCTGTCTATGGAGGCCCAGCTGTGATTGCTGTAAAGTTACTTCATTGCTGTGGGCTCCCGTTGTGGAGCCCTTGCTAGTAAGTCTCAAGACATACTTAATTCTCTATGTCTGCGTCACGACAGCATCACGACAATTATCTGAGCCTCTTACATTGTACTGCCGTAGCCATTCTCTTTCCTTACAGCATGTCAGTGCTTACCTTCTCGCCTGGCTGTGACAGCTGCCTCTGGTTGGGGGAAAGGATTACTGATCTGGAAGAAAGAATCTCTCCGCTGTGCAGCATTTTATGACTTGGGAAGGCTCAGAGCGAGTCTAGAATATACAGTCAGATGCAAATTGATGATTTGACATCTGAGAATGTGGTGTTAAATCTTCAATGCAAACTGTGGAGAATAAGGTGGCTGCTATTGAAAAGGAGAACAAGCAGCTAAGAGAAATCTCACTTGACCTCCAGTGCCGTTTCATGAGGGACAATATCGTCTTCTCTGGAATTCCGGGAGGACACTAACACAGACTGTGAATCTGCTGTGCTGCATTTTATGACTGAGCATTTGAAAATGGCACCAGAAGCAACTAAGTGCATCCCTTTCTCTTGCATTCACAGGATGGGAAATATGCTCTTTGTTTTATTAAAAGATGCGAGAATAGAACGAGAGCTGATTCACTTGCTAGGAAGCTGCAAAATAATAACCATTATGATTGCTGGGAAGTGGTGAGAGTTATGAATAACTGTAAAACCTCCTTACCATCCAACATTGAGGCTGCATGTGGTTTAGACAAAATAGCTGAGGTGTGGCATGAGCATTATTGTAAGTTATTCAACTGTGTTAAAAGTAATGAAGTTGTAGTTGAAAATGTTGATCTCTCTGAAAACATGGCGGTCAGGTCAGATGATGTCTATGATGCCATTATGATGCGATGATAACAAGGCTTGTGGTATCGATGATATCACTGTAGAACACCTAAAAAATAACAGTCCAAAGCTTTGTCGTCTGCTTGCTATGTGCTTTACTGGTCTCATAGTCCATGGTGTCCTTCCAGATTCTATCGCCTCTGTATTGTTAGTGCCTGTTATTAAGGACAAGGCTGGTATTTTAAATAGCATGGATAATTATAGATCTATTGCCCTTGCTAGTACTCTACAATTTCATTTAGCAGACGCTTTAGTCCAAAGCGATGCACATCTGAGAGTTCGTACAACACAAGCAAGGATCTAGATAGGAGGGAACAACGTGAGTAACAACAGCTTCAAGGCCAATTGGACACAGGTGCCAACAGGCAGTGAACAGAGGCAACGCACAGGGTGGATAGAAGCAGATATTTTTCCCCTTTCTTTTTTTTTGGTCATCATCATCATTAACATTATCAGCAAGGCCATCAATGTCATCATCATCATGAATATCCTAATCAACATCAGCAAAATCCTCAATATCATCATCATCAATAGCAGCAATGCCATTAGGTGCTAAGGTGTTCATGAAAGAGCTGGGTCTTTAGCTTTTTCTTAAAGGTGGAAAGGGACTCTGCGGATCGAGTAGAGTTCGGTAACTCATTCCACCACCTGGGGACTACAGAGGAGAAGAGTCTAACTAGTGACTTAGGGCCCTGTTGTGATGGGAGTACCAGGCGTCTCTCATTGGCCGAGCGTAGTGGGAGGGAGTGTAGACCTGGATGAGGGAGTTCAGGTAGGAGGGAGGGAGTGTAGACCTGGATGAGGGAGTTCAGGTAGGCGGGAGGGAGTGTAGACCTGGATGAGGGAGTTCAGGTAGGCGGGAGGGAGTGTAGACCCGGATGAGGGAGTGTAAACCTGAATGAGGGAGTGTAGACCCGGATGAGGGAGTTCAGGTAGGCGTGAGCTGTTTTTGTTGTTTTGTAAGTACAGTACACCTCCATCATATTAAAATCTCACCAGTTACAAGTCTAAACACTTCAACATACCATACCTTACCGTAATACAACAATGTCAGCAACCCAATAATAAAGCAGTCTGCAGCAAACATTTGAAATCAAAAGCAGTCAAAGGCATGAAATTAATTTACAGAAAGTCCGCCATGTGTAATAATTGAATATTTCTGTCTTTTTTGGCACCCCAAGGGTGATTGACACAGACTGCAGTCATTTCACTGGGATTATTTCCATGCTGTCAAAATATTGTGAAAGATACTATAATCATATGAAAATTCTAAACATAGTGGCTGTAACACCTCTGCTGTTAAATACTTGTATGTATTAATCTTGATGCCAACGCTGCTCATTTTCACACTTCCCACACTATGTGATCAAGGAAGAACTACACATCATTGCCATAAACATGAAGGGACTTCCCTTCCACACCTCTCAGGGCTCGAAATACCACGTGCAGGTAAATTTTGAGCTGTGCACGTAATTCTCAGCTCTACAAGCCCAAGTGCACGTACCTGATCATGGCTGACAACTCTCACACATTGACCATGAGATTCAAGCAAATTGACACTTTTCACACGCTCTCATGCCACACATCCATTTTCTCACAGTGAAAAAAAGAATTTATATTAATTGAGCAGTCGTTTGCGAAAACCCCGGTCAAGCCAGCTGCCACTTGGATTTTGCTGCGCTGTTACAGTACCGGTACTTGGAGCGGCCAAAAGGACGAAGAAATACTCACATTTCAGCAATATTTCTCACATTTTATATAGCAAATAAAACTGTCAGCAAAGAAGTCCTAATTAGATAAAAAAGTTTCCATAATAGATGTGCTGAGAAGAACAATGGATTTCTGCTCAAAATGCCCCAATGAGCAGTTTCTCTGTACATTATTATACAGGGACAGTCAGCTCGATAGATTTTGTAACAAATTGAAAATGTCCTCATTTTTAAACTCATAAATTAAATGGATAAATGTTTTCCTTCAGAGGTTTGCAGACATTTCCAATTTAATTGTGTTCAGAATGACCCTGACTATGACCATGTAAAATCTGAAGTCATTTTACCATCTCGCTCCAAACTAAATTGAAATGTTGGCAGCCCTGCTTAACTCTGTGTTACTACCAATAAAACATTATTCACAATATAATAAAGTGTTACTTAACTGTTGTCAGTGTTAATTTTATTTTCCAAAATTTGGGCATGTTTGGTGCATAATTTATTGAAGCCCAAAACAGGCCACAGTTGTAGTATTGCATGATCAAACTGGCCTGCTCTCCACTTCCAGATTCAGCATAGAACCACGGAAAGATTTGTTGACTTTTTACAACCATATGATACGTATCACTTTCCATTGTTCTGATACGATTCAAGGACGATATTTGACTCGTCTAGAGCGGTACGATATTATACGATTTAATAGCTTGAAATTGATACAGTAGATTCTTTTGCCCAAAATTCAATCAGTGAAAAATCAATCAGTTGGTGAAGGACTGCATAGTGGCTGTTTTCATCATTTAAAAAAAGAACTGTGTTCATGGACTCTTCAGTGAAACACACAAATCTTGCTCACGAGATATGCGACTCTTAAATAGTGTTCGATTTGGACGGAAGCAGCTGCTTGGAGGAAATCTTCTTTGCACCTGAGTTATGATGGCATATTGATTTTCATGACCATTAACTTACCACCACCAACCTCTGTCTATCCAGCTTGTCAAAAGAGTCTCCCTCACATAAACACTTTGTGCTCTGAACCCATCAAAACGGGACTCAGAGTTTTGCACCTCGGTTGTATTTGTGAGCTTCGCCCTCATGCATGACGAGGTATTGATTTAGCAGGGGAGGCCCCAGTGTGACCATGAACCGGCTCTCTGCAGACACACAACCTCCAGTGGGCTGACACATGGGAGGGGAGTCGACAGTGTGCACCAGAGCAAGATGGGGAAGAAAAGAACTTTAATAAATTTGTCTCCCATCAGTTCTCCACTGAAAACCACAGAGCTGAGTTTGAAGTCTCCATCCATGTTTCCACAGAAATGTATGGTCATTCATCTCAATGCTATGAACTTCAGTTGTATATGCCCTTATATAGACAATGCAATGTTACCGCAGAAAACTGCCATCACGTATTGACCTTAACCATAATCGCTTACATCCTAAAAGCAGAATAAAATAAGGTATACATTCATTTCATTTTCTTAGTTTTAGTTTTTTCTTTTGGGATTAAGTGGGGATAAAGTCATGGTTACTTCTTACTGTAAAAACTGCACCCAGACAATTAGGTTTTAAAGCTGCATTAATAGATATGTTGCCCACTTAGGGCCATTGGAACAAGCTGTAAAGACAACATTGAGATATTATATAATCTCATATAGTAATACGCCAAATATGTTGGCAAACAGTCGCCTATGTCCACATCCAGAAGACATGGAGTAACATTATCATTCATTTGAAATAGTTTTGGCCATCTGATCACATTTTTAAACTGATACATTCTCCACTTTGTTACACAGCTATAGTTTCTAACTTTGTCTGTCTGCTGTTTGGTGCTGAGCAGGTAGCGCACAGTGGCTTGATCAGAGCTTCTTTGATGAAAACAGCTGCCTGCTGTAGCTGAACATGAGGTTGGTGATTAGCAGACCAGAAAACCAAAGCGATGAGCTAAAAGAGGCTGAAAAGCTCTGTAGAGCTGAGAAGAAGTGCTGAGCCGGGTTCATCACTACAAGGGACACTTTTTACATTTCACACAGTCTTTTTGTCCATTGTTAATATAATATATATTGCATATTGCAATATTAGCGCATTTTTAAGATGGAAATTATAAATTCCTTTTTTTTAATCAGAAAATGCTGGTGAAAAGGGGAACCTCAAAACCTGATCCAAATATTATTCTTGAGTCTCTGAGAGCTAGTAGCTGTGATGTCTCCTTAAGTGACTTCATACACGCCAATCACATATAACAGAGAAAAAAACAAACAAGCAGTTAAAAGATGCCAGAACAAGGATGCCATTTTCGTCATTCAATATTCAATTTTTAAACTCAGTAAATTTCACACAACTGAGTGGGAGTTTGTGGAGTCAACAGTGTAATTTTACAAATGTGGCCCTTTTCCTTTAGCTGGGTCACGGTCGTACACTCTCAGAAAAAAATAAAGGTACTAAATCTAAAAGAAATTTCTACTTAAGGCCAAACACACTGTGAAAACACATTGCAAGACTGAAATGCAACGTGCAGTGATTGAGGTAGGTGTGTGTCTGCATTTTCATTGGAGCGTGTCAGTGTAGATTTAAAAAAAAGTGTTTTTGAAAAAAAAGAAGCATATACCATACACATATTAATATATAACCCCATGTCATATATGAAAGTGCAAAGCTACAGATTATGCTAATACCCCCATTGTTCATTTTGTAAAAGGTCTTAATTGATTCTACAGCAAAAGGCAGGAAGAATAAGTACATGGAAAGTCAGCCCAGCTTGTGATTTCACATTCAGTGATAAAATCAGCATAAATTAACTACATGAATACATATGTACATCTTGGTTGCATGCCATTTTCAGGAACCTGCATTATTAAAACCTTTTAATGTCACAGCCACGGCCGTGCCTCATATTGTTCCCTTGTGTTTTCCCCTCCTGCTGAGTCCCCTGTTCGTCTGTGTGTGTGTGTGTGTGTGTGTGTGTGTGTGTGTGTGTGTGTCCCTGTTTATCTGTGCACCTGCCATCAATCAGCTCATCACCTCTCCCAGTCTGCTCACCTGCCTCATCAGCCTTGCAGTATTTCAACACCCGGCCCTTCAAACATCCAGCGTGTGATCGTTGCTTCAGTTACTGTGGTAGAGACACGCTTCAGGGTGGATCAGTGTATCTTTTGGTCATTTGATTTTCCTTTCACAGATGGATATTAAAATACAAAAAATTAATGGTTATTGGATTCATTATTTTAAAATACAAAAAATAAAATTGAAATACAAGGTGTTTTTCTTTATCAGGGTCAAAAAGGGATGAACTAAACTTAAAAATGGGTTGATTTTCACTCCCGATTTTTCATATTCTGCAACCGACATAAGTTCAAATCTGTCAATATCTTTCCAACTTTACTGAAGTCAGTTTTTCTGCAGTCATGTCTTCTTCCCTGAGACACACTCTTTTATTGTTTTGAAGAACTACGTACTGACTTATGTCCATCACCTTCAGTTACACAGCAGCACCATGCTTCTCTTTCTCTCATACACAGCACCGTCCCCTCATGCACAGCACCGTCCTCATACGCACTCTTTACTTTGTAAATGGCAACTTCCGGTCGCAGAATATGAAAAAAACAGGATTTTTTTTTTCCATTTCTGTCTTCTAGTAATTTTATTTTTGTTTTTTAGAAATAAAAAATGAAAATCAACCCGTTTTTTTAAGTTTAGTTCATCCCTTTTTGACCCTGATAAAGAAAAACACTTTGATTTTCATTTTAAAGTAAAAACATTAGAAGTGAAATTGTGAAATAACCACTCATTTTTTGTATTTCAATATCCTTTTTGTGAAAGGAAAATTTAATGACCAAAAGATACACTGACCCTAACCCTTTTGTGCAACTCAAGTCTGCCCACGTTCTTCCACACTGCCCAACCGGTCCTGCTATTCCTCTTCGCCCTCCTGCTCTCTGCCGTCGCCAGACATCACCATCCAAACTGAGCACTTTTCAATAAATCACTTAAACTTCATCTGTCTCCTTGTGTCCACCTTTTAAACTACACCACAACATTTAAGACATGCTACTGATTAACAATTCAAATGGAAAACACCTAATGTCATTACACATACACACCTAATAAAAAAAAGGAGTATACAAAATAATTACAGAATTTCACAATTAATTTATTAATCTAACTTTTTTATATTTTATGTAATTTGTAACTCCCTACACAATGGTCTAAATGTTTCTCTTCACTGCCAGGTATGTAATTCCTGTGGAAAATACTATATCCCTTAATAGTAAATAATTACATTTATTTGCCTAAAATCTGTCAAATTTAAAAATATTCAGACTAGAAAAATATTGGAATACACAATAAAAGTGTAAATTGTGTAGAAGCATATAATGTAAATTGATGTCAGTGTCCTCAGTATGGCCCTGTGCACAACTGGCTGCAGTTGTCATTAAAATAACAGCAACTCACGTTTCATTCTAAAACTTAATCTAATATGTAGAATGTTATATTTACTGGCATTCAACAAACCCCGGTAAACTACTACACCCAAAAATACCAGAGTGATTTCCAACTAAAAGAACACCAAACGCACCTTCTGACGGCATCATGTCTGTGATTGAATTAAAGGGAGAATATTAAAATGTATATCACTTCCTCCTGAGTTGGATACATTTCAGGAACAATTCAAGCATTTCTTTCTAAATATTCTAACTTTTACTAAATAAGGACGGAGGTGTTGGAAACTTTCTAACTCACACCTGCTGGCGGTCAAAAAACACCCTGAATAACACATTTAAAAGATCCACATAGAAAAGTCAATTTGTGTGTTCACTCACACAAGCTGTACATGTGTGCCCTTCCGTTTGCAAAATAAGTATGCATGTGTGTGTGTGTGTGTGTGTTTTAATCTGGCGGCTGCCTAGTCCTTACACTCATCATATTACCATCAGTTGGGAGTAAATCTAAATCCATTTAGACAGCCGGGAGACAAGGACATGATCCATTATTTACACAATCAACCATTTCTCTTGTCTCTGACCCAGAAAGAATGAATTTGTCACTTCTGCTCAGTGCTCAGCCCGCGTAGTTAGTATGAGGAAAGGAAGAGAGAGACAGAGACCCCTATAATAATGAATATTTCACTTCATTGCGCGATGCTCTGGTGCTTATTTCCTGCAGGAAAAAAAAGTTTGAGGACATCATATGACTGTTATTAATGCTATATATATTGGTGTGTGTGTGAGGGGGAAAAAACAAGAGTGTGTTTTTCTAAGACTGAAGGTGTGTATTTGTGTGTGTGTGTTTGCGTTCTATTTCTATGCAAGTACGTCTATACAGTATATAGATATGTGTGTCTGTGTGTGTGTGTGTTATCAAGATTTTTAATCTATTCCTGATTCATCAGAGGAATACAGCCAAGGTTGAGCCAGTGTGTTTGTGAGTGTGTGACAGGAACCACTGTAGCCACTTCAAGGAAATTACTTTTTCCCACACACACACACACAAATAACTAAGAATATATATACGCAGATATGCAAAAACACACGCACATATGCTTTTGAGCAATGCTCCCAATGCAATTTGTTGCAGTCCTAATGCAATATATGTCCATGCCGTGTTCGTGTCCTGCCACTTTACAAACTTCAATGTTCATTCTGAAATAATCCTGGAATGCTTGCTCTGCATTTTGAACTTAAGCCTGGACAAACCAGACCACCGCTATGTATCCGCACTTTTGCTTTGTTCACACATGCACACGTAATCATTTCCTACTACACATAAACCAACATGCTCTCACAAATTTATGCCCATTAAGACAATCACAAACCAATTCCAAAGTCCCTCTAGAAAAAAAAAAAAACATGATTATCAAACTGAGCGAGTGAACAAACCAAAATAACACCATCATAACACCACTATTTAACTGAGGTATCACAGCACTTTCAATTACAAAGCTGCCGCATTTGTTTCCTTCTACTGCCGATGTTGAGCACAACTGAACCCGCATCGCGCCGCCATTAAAAACAGCAACTGATTAAAAACCATTTAATTTGATAGCTAAAATGGTGCTTCCCCATTTTCAGACGAGCCATTCATCACGACGCCAGACGCCCAAATGTAAAAAAACAATTTGACTCCAAATGTTGTAAGCGTTGAATCACGCTGCGAGACATGCTAAAGCTAATTTGCCAGACAAATTAGTTGGCTCGATTCGAACTTCATTGACGAAGTTATAAAATCTCGTATGGAGAGGAAAGTGCTCCTGCCGTACATTTATAGTAATTGTTTCATCGGAACCCCGCTGTGGGGGGCATTTTAGACGCCCACCCCCCATGCCATTTTTTAAACACTGCGACTGTCAAATGGCTTGGCTCAGGATCCCGAACATTACAAAGACAGCTCCTCCATTCCTTTTCACTACTGGAGTCCATCTTCCCTGCGATGCCAACACATGCCGAACTGGTTGTAGTCCAGTATTTTTAGGCTAAAATGCTCCATTAAATTGTGCTGCAACACAAGGTAAAAGTTAGTTTCACATCAGAATTAGTTCTATTCAAAGATCTGCGGACAACTTGAGAAAGCTGGATAAAACAGAAAAAAACAACATTTTGAGTTAAATTAAACAAACAAAGATAGTAATATTAAAGTGGCATAAGGCATTAAGCTGTTTAGATGCCAGACAAACCCTATTTTGAGATTGGAAAAGTTTTCTCTTTGTGTTCATATGTTCCAGTAAATGAATTCTGTTATTGAGCAGAACAGGATTGGAGGTTTTGTATGATTGGGTTTGTCTTTTCCGCAAACCCACTAAGATTTGATTTAAGGTTTGACACGACCACAAAAGAAGAATGTTTGAGGATTTCCAAAATACTCAAAAGAACAATCAGCGTAGTATCGACCTTTTTCATTGCCATTGTGTTGCTACGGCGAAAGCTTTGGTCCAAGTTTACTTCCTGTAAGCTATACTGCATTAACAACCATTGGAACAGGAAATGCAAAGGGGACGATTTCAAATGTTTATGTTGTCAAGTTTAAAAAAGGTCTATTCTAATAAAAATATTGAAATTGAATAGCCAGTACTGCTGAATGAAAATGAATCACTGTTCAAGGATTCTTTACATTACATTACGAATGGCATTCCTCCTGAACAATAACCACCGTTCTCAGTAAATTCTGTTCTACAATAAGGTTCATAAATTTCTAAGGAAATAACTCTTAACTATCAGTGCCAATATTCTCTCTGTCCGCCATTTGCCTCATCTCAGCTTGCACTCTTTCACTCTCAATCACAATTACAGTGTTTTTCCCAAATTTGAGAATCCACCAACACTCTTGTGCATCCACGAACACGTCTAGTGATGTTACTAAATGTTTCTGCTCTCTTGTCAAACATTCTTAAAAATTCTCATTGAGTTTAAGGTTTGGTGACTGAGGGGGGGACGAGTCGGCGCTCGTTGTTCTTTATTGGAGTTTAAACAGCATCAGTGTCTGTCTAGGTTCACAATTTTAAACCAGAAGTTACCGTTGTTTGGCTGTCGTCTTCTTGCCTGTATATTTTGCAACCCAGTACTTTGTGTATATTGGATGTTAAGGCTGTTCTTCTCTAAGAATATTTCAGTGAGTTGCACTTTGGCACTTGGAGAACAGCTCTGCCCCAATCTGCTTTATTATGCATCATTTTAAACTTGAATCAGAGTTAGCTAAGCATTTGCTTTTGCTGGACAGATGTGTCCCTTTTATAATTGTTTAGTCACACTGTCACTGTGATGGCTGCTACCATGGTAACCAATCAGATCCACTTATAATCCATGACTTCAATTCTCACACACACAAACACACACACTTTCATACCAACATACACTTTTTTTTTGTGCTGTTGTTTTTTTTTCTTTTACCAAAGTAAAGCAAACAAATTACTGTCATGCTTTTAAATGTTCTCATTTTACTGTCCAAGGCTAGGGTAAGCATGTTTTGTGTGGTGTGTGTGTGTGTGTGTTCACTAAACAGACACTGAAGCAGTCCAAAGCCTAAAGCACCGCTATTGTGTCGGCTATTGGATTAACTGAACGCATGCTAATAGACATACTCAAACCCTTGCCAAGGTCTTACACTGACAGACGCACACTCGCGCTTTCTGTCATGAGACACACACACACACACACACACACTGCCAAAATGCCTGATTTCAAGGCTATGTGCTTGGTTAATTGTGTGCGGTCTGCTCTCTGATTATGAAATGTTATTTTGTGCTCAAGGCCACATTTCTTTCCATCAAAAGAATGTCGTTGTTCCAAACAGAGATTGTACAATCCACATGTTTTGTCTGGATAAATCTACATTTATAGAACAGGACACACACACAAAAGGATGCAGGTTTGTATCCATTTAAACCAGGCAGTCTAATGTGATTAAACAACACAACTTTATTATTATAATTAACAGCATTATTGGGCTTACATCTATACTTAGGTTTAAAATAGGCTAATGTGTTGTTGGGGTAGATTCCTTTAAATTAACATTCTCGTCGTAAAGCTCTAAAAGTATCCCACAGTTTGCTGGCAGATGTCAGATGGCCAATTTTAATCTGTGTGCAGATTAAATGCCCTCCAACTCATAAACACAACTGGAGTTAAGTACGACGCAGCACTATCATCTAAACCATCCCAAAAAAATGCCATATTCTCAAACAGATCTTTACACGACAGAAACAAGGTTAACATTGTTTGTATTTGTCATCTTGCAATAATAAATATACAGCAAAGCTCTACAGTGATGACGGATCTCATGGTGGGTTTTCACGTGATATATCCAGTCAAATTAGATTTTGGGACTAGAATATATATATATATATATATATATATATTTATTTATTTTTTAAATTATTAATAATGTCTAAATTATTTGCAACTGTTTTGTCGTGTTTTTTTTATATTTTCACTGGAGCTTAACTACCTACACTGACTAAATTATATATCATGTCATGGAAATGACACTTATTTCAATGCAATGCATATTTTGACTGAAATGTATTAATAGATATCAGAATAATTACAGCATTTCCTTAACGTTCCTTTATAATAATAATAATAAGTATTAAATGCCATTAGACACTATTTCTAATGAATTGTGTTTGAAATTAATGCGATTTTTTGCAAGATGGGTTGTGCTTTTATGTTCTTTCAAGTTTGACAACATATTTTGTTTTCAGGTAGTCTTCAAGTTAGATGCACATGGTGCCAGAGCTCACTCACTGTATGCTGTTCTTGCCTCTGGCCACATCGTTGTGAAGAAACATATAGTAGGTGCATGTACAACAAGGAGCCCTGGGAGCAGGCTAAGTGTCATGCTATCACAGAACATGTTCTTCCTGCTACTGCCACACACTGGGTATGCTTACATGTGCACCACTAATCCAGCCATTATAAAGCAGTAATGTAAGTACCATGGAGAAAACCAGACTGATTGCAGTATGCCGATGATTATGCTCATGCTATAGTAAGAGCAATTATAGTAAAATATGTGCAGCACTTTGTTTTTTCAGTCACATCACTTAAATGCATTTCAGTCTGTGGACGCCGTAATTCAACTATGGCTAACAGAGTTTTCTTTCTCAACCTGTTTCTGGCACTGTACAGCGTGTGAATAAAAGCCCTACTGTTTCCACCTGGACGACAATAGAGCTACACCAAGTGTCGTTTCCTGGCAGAACAGAGCTGCTATACGCTCGCGACCGACACAACATGGTTTGAGCTGTGCTCGCCTCACATCACAGCATGCAGCACCCGAGTTGGGCTTTGCTGGGCGCAGCAAAAAGCCGTCGTGGCGTTGCGCAGACCATTGGAAATAATGGGTTTAGAGCGCAGTGGTACCGTTCTGGCCTTGTGTCTAAAAGGGCCTTCAGTGAGTGAGAGACAGAAAGAGAAATTGAGAGTACTAAGAGAAAGAAATACTCAAGCAGGGGCAAAACATGAATGAATCAATAAAAACTGATGAATGTTTATACCAGAAGTTCACACCAGAGGGGCAAATTATTCTGTTTTCTTTCCTGAGAATTAAAAGTAAAATGAAAAGTAGGCCTATTTAACATGAAAGTGCTCTTGCAGTGGACTTTTTTTGTTATTTTCATTCTTTAAAAGTCACCAGAATGCAGGAAACTAAGTCTCTGAAACTCAATTTTTGTTGGGGGAGGAACCCCAGCCCCCTCACTTTGGATTAGAAATCCTCCCTTTTTTGACGTCTCAAGGTTGGCAAGTATCGTAGTAACTACAGCCAAAAGAGTCTTTTCACACATTAAGTACTTTTTGATTCTTGTGTACATACTGTAAGCATGACTGGGTGATTGAGCGGTGACCTCTATCAAGCACCTCTGAATATGAAGCAGTGTTTTGGCTGAATGGATCCAGAGTCAATGTTTTACAAGTCACAAGTAAGTCTCAAGGTTTGGCTATGAAGTCCCGAATGAAGTCAAAACCAACAAGTCTCAAATCCAAGACATGGGGCGTCATTTATAAAACTCTGTGAAGAATCTACAGTATGTGTGTGTGCGTAGAAATGAGCAAATATTCCTTTAATAAATCCCAAATCAACTCCGAATTGTCCAAACGCTGACCAGCCTCATATTCTGCCCTCTACACGCCCACATTCAACCATAAATGGTCGATGCAAAGCACTTCATGAATGGCCATGCATAGAAATGAGCCTGTTGATCAATGGTTCCTTACATTGCATCACTGCAAAAACCGAGAGGAAGATCAAGAAAAGACAAAGAGATGGAGAAGCTCGTAGGTCAGGAGGTCTCTGAACACTAGTTCCATCCTAATTCTTCACATAGTCCTCGCAGTGCCGGTGCGTCCACCATGTAGCATTACACATTAGTGAGTGAGTGTCTCCACAACATTGATATGTTTACAGCAATCATACTGATGACTTCCAAAATGATCGTGTCAATCAGTAGTAGCCTATCCCCCCTGAAAATGGAAGTTTGATGGGTGAACACTGCTTATTTAGTCATTAATGTTTTGTTATGGTGATCTTGGCCTGCATTATGATTAGGACTGATTATGAGGACATGGTGTGTAACGATGTGTGAGAGCTGTCACTGGCTTTATATCCGCACTTCGGTAATTTACACAATCCATGTGCAGGGTGTGAAGATGTGCCGGGTGGAGGTTTAACTCAAGGAAGCAGAGTGCGTGTGACAGCCACCGGGGTGTCTCCAGTGCACTTGCGCTGAAAACACCGTCTGATACTTGCATTGGATAGCTGTTTTCATTTTGTCCATGTAGACAAAGTACAATGGTCTGGCTCTATCAAATGAACCAATGATAAAGTTGTGTTCACTGCAGCAATTTTTACACACAAAATCTGTATGAAAACTAAAATTGTACTTGGTGATTCCTGCACAGTATTAGAGGATGTTATTAAAACTATTGGCACTATTTTAAGCAATAGCACCTTTAATGCTATTTGATGTTATCTTGGATTTCTACAAACAATGATAATAATTTCATAAGCTGCGGTGAGCTCCACACACGGAATTTGATTAGAGATTTGAGTTGTCTTACATCTTTTGCAATTAAAAGGTGCTTATGGCGCAGTTGTACAGTTGTGGCTCACTGGCACAAATAACGTTGCTGGTTTGAATGTTTATGATAAAGTGGATCTATAATGTGATATGAAGTGAAGTTAAATGTGTGAGAGGCATCATTATATTTATAATGATTCAGTGGTTAGCACTGTCGCCTCACAGCAAGAGGGTCGCAGGTTCAAACCCGGCTTGGGGCCCTTCTGTGTTTTCTCCGGGTTCTCCGGATTCCTCCCACAGTCCAAAGACATGCAGGTTAGGTTCATTGTTGACTCTAAATTAACTGTAGGTGTGAACGTGAGAGTGAATGGTTGTCTGCCTTCGCCCAATGTGCATAATCCAAATGCTATAATGTGCAGGTGTACACTGCAAAACGCACCTACCCTCCTACTTGCTTAACGCTGCAAGTGCCTCCATTGTCGGAAATATGAAAAGTCGATTCAGTTATAAGTCACTCCAAGTAAAAATGGTAAAATCAAGGTCAAGGTTGTCTTTTATGATTTCGTCAAGCCCGGTCTGAAGTCATCAGATTCATGACTTCAGTCTGAGTCATGTGAATCGAGTCAACACCTCTGGTAGACTGACTGAGGCGTCGCAGCTGTAGCTGCTCTGCTGTGATGTGCCGGATGTAGACAAGGAGGACGACTCGTCACTCCATCTCACACGTTGTTTCATGATTACTAATGCTCTGTAGCAGGTGTGTAATCCCAGCAGGAAATATGAGGCTGGATCCCCCCACAGTTGAAAGACCTTTCCCACAAACGACTTCCGGCACTTACTGTAGCATTCTTCGAGGCCGTACACATGCCGCGTCTAAAAACGCGTGGAAACGCCAGCTGTGCCACTTTTTTTTTCTTTGTAAGGTGATTGGGAGGTTGCGCTCGGACCCACCTGCTGTTAAGAAGCAACCAAAACCTGCGTGCTGCGCTGACGGTGATGATGAACTTGTGGTAATTTAGCAGGAAGCCTCACTGACGGAACGAGACCAACCGAACCGCAAGTAAATCCCTCACAGTATTGATTTCTCGCTCACTTCTCAACCGGATGTTATGCTGTCCTCAGACAGAAACGGTGAAGGCAGGAAAATGGAGCTGGATAAAACACATCAGGTCAGATAACGTTTCATCTGTGCGTCGTCATAGCTACGTTAGTTAGCTAACTACAGTTGGTGACCTACATTGTGCGAGACGAGAGATGCAGTTCACTCAGCGGTTTCACACAAAACTAAATGATACTTCAACAAACTTTCTCGACTTGCTAAATTATGTTTTAAATTGGCAAACATCATAGGCTACGTTGACTACCGTACATATTTTTTTCCTATATAAGGTCCCATGGTGGTCCATTGGAAGGGGAGGGACTTCTTCTCTCTATAACAGTTGACGGTCAATTTACCCCTTTCCTGTTATACTGTAGATATGCAATGTCTTTTCAAAGGTAATGTTAACATTAATATGTAAAGTTACATTACATTGGTGTCACAATCTCCGCGGACACATTAAATCATTTGTAGTCACATCTTACGTTAGCTAATGTTAGCAAAACGCTAGCTAACTAGCTAACGCTACATCAACAGTGTGTTCCAATCCACGTACTTCCTGAAGTACACTTCAATGTAGTGCACTGTGTGCACTCTGTACTTACTCAAGTAGTGTGTGAATTTCAACGGGGTAGGGTCGTCTGAAATCGAATACTCTGAGGCGCACTTACCGTAAATGACGATCGCAACATTTCACCGCAGCTCGCTACCCGCCAAAATATCTTCTTCTTCTTTGGGGTGTTGCGGCAGCTGGTATCCTTTGTGTTGCACTGCTGCCTCCTTCAGGTTTTACCCGTCCACTACCCGCCAAAATATCTGTCTGCTTCGTTGATCCAGAATACACAGAAAATGAAACGACATGAAATGCTTACATCTATAAGGCACGTTGTTCAGCACAGCAAAAGCTCCTGCATCATCTGCCGCCATTTTCACATGTTTGAATAGTGGTCGTGGTCCCACCCCTTCTGTTACGTAGCCAAGATGGCGACAATTGAGTGTGAAAAGTGTCCAGCGTTCCACACTCAACGATTTGACCGTTTTGAGTAGAACATCTGGGTACTTCGCGTGCACTGCATTTTGCCATACTTCACAGTGTGAACGCACTTATGCACTCAAAATAGTAAGTGTAAGTACGGAATTGGAACGCGGATTGGAACACACTGCAAGAGGAGTTAGCCTAATGTCAGCTCACCACCATCAGGCAGGTTTGCCTCCTCTTTTATTTCTGTGGTAACGTTAAAGACATTTTGAAAAGGACAAAGGTTGGCTGCGGACATATTTTTAAGATTACATGAATTTATCGTTATCAAGAAAAAGGTAACACTCCGTTGTTTATAATTTATGTGTCACCTCAAAGTATTGGTGTTATTTATTTGGATATACACGACATCTAACATCCCAACGAGAAACGTTACCTGAGTAATCGTTATCATCATGCATATATCCTTCCATATATGAATATATCCTTCCTTCTTGAAGCTAAATTGCCTGACCCTTAGAAACTAAATACGCAGCCGACTAAACAGAGCTGGCATCACCCTGTTTGTTTTTGTCAAGCTTGCCCAATATAGCAGCAGTTAATAAGGGGGGCGGGACTTAGCAAGGGTCAATGTGGAAATGAACCAATTAAGTGATGTAGGAGGACAACAAAAAAATACATATTTAGCCCTTCTGTTTCTCCTCTGGAAGGCAGAAATCTCTGGTGTGGGTGTGCGACTTGTTTACTTTGTTTCACTGGCTAACATTCAGCCACCCCTGTTGACATATGCAAGTCTTATTATGCTTCTGACGCATAGAGCTTTGAAGAATCTCACTGGGTTCTCTGTCCTCATGTACCCTTTTTTGATCCGCTTCGAACTGATGTTGTGTTTGTTCAATGGCCCCTAAAGAAATTAGAGCTAGAAACAGAGAGAAGGTGGAGAGAAAGAGATATCACGCATGGCAAGATGAGAAAGAAAGAAAGGACCACAGATCAAGAAAGAAAGAAAAGAATCACTGCTGGAGGTTTTTTCTGCGAGATTCTCAACAAGACCGTGGCTCTAAGGTCAAACCAGTACAAAAAAGTTTCAAACACCATTAGCTCTGTTTTTCCAAAGTACAGATAGGATATAATGCAGCATCAGTATCAGAAATGTATTCAAGTTTATTGGTACCATACCTCTTCCGAAGTTGGACAGCACTGTGCGCAGCAGTGTGTTTGAGCATCTCAATAAAAGCAGCAAAAGCACACCAAAAAACTGAAGTGTGCATAAAAAAATGGAATGGCCTTCGGTATGTCAGTGCAGTTAAGTACGCTGTTGCGATGGAAAATGAATATTTGAATGCTGTATGAAAGGCAAAGAAACTCCTTAATACTGTGCATTTCATCAGTGATTTTATTTCCTCTCCAGCTGACCTATTCTCTTCTGTCCTTGTTCATTCACAGATCATGAACTCAGCCCTAACACACTGGAAACTCATTTCCTGTCTCCACAGGCTGTCTGCTCCTCTTGACTCCCCTCACCGCTCCAACAACATACAACAACCCGAGTGATTGAGAATGAGAGACTGGGCTTGTAGGCTACTGGGCAGCACCTTTTCATTTACTATTTACTACTGTGTCCCTTGGTGCGAAGGTACATCATATTCAACCTGCGAGGAAATGATTGATAAGTAAGGGATAATGTACAGCAAGCCAAGTCATTGCTGTGAAATAAACCCCAGACAGGGTGATGCGCGAAGTGGCTTATTACACAGCTACTTACTCAAGAAATCAGTAATTTGTAGTGGTGTAACGATTCATCTACTACATCGATGTGTTGATTTGTATTCCTACGATCCAACTACATCGATAGATAATTGGCAAGTTGTCCTTCACGGGAGTCGTTTATCGATATAAAATTGATTTGAAACGCAAAAATCGATTGTATCGATACTAAGGATTTGCACCCTGTATTTAAGGATGTTATATGAAAGTGTTTTT
This sequence comes from Sebastiscus tertius, assembly GCA_916701665.1. Taxonomy (NCBI): domain Eukaryota; kingdom Metazoa; phylum Chordata; class Actinopteri; order Perciformes; family Sebastidae; genus Sebastiscus; species Sebastiscus tertius. The sequence goes on along the minus strand of CAKAOH010040181.1, from coordinate 40,164 downwards.
AGCACTTTTATTGTTAAAGAAATGTTAAACGTTACTCCGGTTCACTCTCCAGACATGCGCCAGCTTGCCAGCTCTGCCCTCTGCAGCGCGAGCGCGCATCCATCCATGGCATGCATGCAGATGAACGCCGCACTGGACTCCTTGCTCTCTCACCCGAAAGCAGCGTGGAGGGAGACGGGCACCGGTCTGCATGAGCTGCTGGCGCTGCCGTAAGGCAGAGCCGGTCGGCAGGGTTTCAGGCGCTATCAATCCACTGGACGACGGCAGCTTCACCTACAGGTGCTTTCCCCGTGTGCTGTTGTTTTTTTCATTCAGAGAAAATGACTATCCTTTCGCCGTCATTATATCTATGTGCACGCAGCATCAGCCTCACGTATACCGCCGGAGAGCAGACGGTCCGTGAGGCAAATCATCACGGGAGTAAAGTAAAAAACAAAACAGAAATTCAACTAATGTTGGTCTAACGTAGTTTTAAAATGTTGTTCCGTTTGTTTTCATTGATGAAAAGACCCCAAATCAACACTGTAGGTGGACCACTTGATTACTATAAGATAACTATTTAAACAGCATTTGTAGAGGAATGATTCTGTCCCAAACTGTTTGAGCACTATAAGCAGTTCATCAATATATTATTGCTCTACCGTTTATATTGAAAATGAGGACAGAAGCAGAAGGTTAAACCACTGTTCATTTAACTTGAATAGAAGTTGGTTTATTCTCTTTTTTTTGTTAAATATTGCACTGCCTCAAAGAGTTTTATACTACATGTCAGCATTCAGCCATTCACACACACATTCATACACTGAATGTTATCGTTTCCTACGTGTGCATGACGTCAGAGCAAGTCGGGATCAAGTCGGACACAAATCTAACCAGCATACATTGCGCGGCGATCGCCGTTGATCGATTCTGCGCAGGCCGGGCTCATCTCGAACGAGCCTATCGATTTATAAAGTTTTTGCAGAGTGGATTGTGGGTCATGATGGAGGTTCACATCATATCTCCTATACCAACAGTCAACTTAGGTTTCTTTAGTCCATGAGGGCGATCATTTTCTAACCTTGAATCCATAAAATGTCCGTACTGGTTGATTTGACGACAGCTGATGTGGTTGGTAATAGCAACAAGTGCAGTTGAGTACTATAGCAAACCTGAGCTGAAATTGTTTTAATAAAGATGTCAGTCAAAAGTGATTGCGGCTGAGATCTGACTTCAGGCTGCACACAGCGTGAGTCGTTCTCCACACAACAGCAGGACACAGTGTGTGTGTGAGGAGTTGGAGGTGTACAGCTTGCCCCCTGCAGCTCTTCATCTAACGTGTTCCTTTTTATTCCTTCACTCCCTTGCAAAAATTAAAAATAATCCACAGACAAGAAATGCCAAAAATGGTCGTCGTCTTGTTTTGTAGACACGTTTTTGACGAGGATGCTGTCATTGCTAAACCACAGTGACAAACACATTTCCTGTGGCAGCTTCACAATGAAAGCCACCCTGTGTCTCACCAGTTGAACGCTTTTGATGTGACTGATGATTGATTGATGTGATGCATGATATTCCTGTGAATCCCCTTGTGTTTAGGTTTAGGCAATCTGAAGCACGGAGAATGGCACCACTACAAACAACTACACAGAGATAGAATTACTGAATGTAAATGCATTGAAGGAAAAATGAAAACCAGAAATAGTATCAAAAATATTAGGTAACACTTAATTTTACATGTCCGCAAATTTCATGGTAATTAGGTGATAATTAGCGAGTATCCTATTTGGAATTTCTTTGGAATTACTGCCAAATCACCCCAATATTTACCTCAAAATTGATCAAAAATTATTTTATTCAAAACATTATTTAATAATTATATTCCGCTATTTCCCAATAGCTGGTAATTTATTCAATACATTTCCAGAAAAACCATACAAAGTTAATTAATATGCTTTATTTCCATGTCAGCTGATAAAAAGATAATAATAAGCAACTTATTTTAAATTTCTTATAAAAACTCCCTGAATCATAGCATTAGCCATGTGGGATTTTTTTCAACCCCCTACAGGATAGGTACAGTATATTGTTTAAATGTGTTTTTATGTTCGTCCCTGTTCTCATTAACATCAATTTCAGAATAGAGAAAAAAAAAACTGAAAGTAAGAATAGGAATTAAATCATCATTCAATCATCACAGTAATCAAAAATGAGAGGTGTCAGATTGAGTTTTTTCCTTTGTTGTTGTTCTTTTTGCCCCCAGTCTTGATCCAAGTGAAATAATCTGCCAATAACTGATTCTATTCCCAGCAAAAACAACATATGGAAGTTCATGTACAGCTTCCACAAAAACACTTAAGCGGCATATATTCTAATAGCTTCTAAATGTTGCAAAAATAAGAGCAACTTCTTCAATACTGCCAGCACCGCACAACTATTACTATTTGGGCAGAACATCCTTAGACTTATAATTTAGTCTATATTATAGAAAAGCATTTATCCTAGCCTGCCCTCTCACATTTTACCTCAGTGCGTGTCATAGAAAACATAAAAACAAATCGTAAACAGTTTGAATGGTTAACAATTGTGGTTTAATTTGAGATAAATCAGAGGCTGTATTTATGTGCACATATTTGTGCGCACACAGTAAAATTGTGTCCTGTACCCTGATTTTTGGTTGCTGTCTGGCTCTTCCCAAGCTCCAGGTTCAACCTCAAGTTTATGCAAGGTGTATAATTATGACAAACTTATCACCAAGAGTGATTTTTACACTTTGTGTTTGTGTAAATGGGCTCTCTAGGCTGTTTTTGTTCTCTGATGTCTATATTTTATTTTCCTTTATATCATCTTTGTAACTCCAGAATAGCTAGCTACTAATTAGACTGCTGGCTACAGTAGATGTGAAATGCTGCAGTGCTCCCTGCATGTGCCCTATGTCCTCTTATTCTTCCATTTCTCAGGCATTTTCTTGCCCGCAGTTCTGTTTTTAGCTTTCACCACCCCGGGGTTACAAGTGTTATGTTATCATGGGAATTTGAGCATGGCTTATTTATTGTATATTTTGACAAATAGAGAAGAAGTGATACGTGGGTTATGAAAGCAATATATATTTTTGAACAAAATTCTCCATTGGGGTTGTGACATCCCAGGGTTGACTAACTGTTGTGCTCTCTGTTACTAGTATCTGTCACAGATAAGCTTTGTTTAAAACAAATAGAACAACTTTATCTAAACAGGCTTTAATGAAAATAACATTTTGTCATATTTGCTCAAACTCTCACTATATGCTGACAGTATTATATGAGACCTGCCTCCTCCCAGTGCTCCTACTGTCACGCTCTCTATACTTCGTCAGTTGCTCTGAGCGTCTAATTAATACTGGTGCAGATTTGGGTTTGTATTGCAGTTAGTTGGTGCGTCACATTCAGATGTTAAAGGGTGCCTCCGTGCATCGTTATCAGACGCCGAGGGACACTGACCTGGCGGCGGTATTTGACCAGTTGGGAGTGAGAATGGGTTGTCAAATATGAATCAAGATTCTGTTACTGCATTGCCTATTTCAGCCTGTCCAGACGGCGGCTACCTCGCTGAACTGCTGTGTATCCCTGGCGTGAGTTGTCCACACCGGCAGCGTTTCTGCTGCTGCTGTCAGCCCTTTCTTTCTACATAGTTTGCCTTTCATAATGGCTATTTTGTTTCATTATAATGTCATTTATATTTATTTTAGACAGACAAAGGTCAAGAGGTGTGTGCTCATTTGTAAATAATAGTAATAATTCACAATTAAAACCCTGTACTTTATTCATTCATGGAGTCCTGCAAGTCCCTGCATTTCCTACAACACTGTCCTGCAAATATTTCAGAATAAAAGCCTTGTGTTAGCAAATAAAGAAATTCTGTCCACAGGAAAAATAATGGCTTTAATTTTAAAATGAAAGCAGGAAGTGTTGATTTAAAAATAATCTTTTAGTTTTTTCAGGTCCGTGACATATTCTACAGATACAGACATTGAAACTGTAGTAATGTTGCCGGTATGATGTCAACATACTGTCAAACGATCATTTTCACTGCATTTTGTTGCTGTCAACCGCGCGGCTCGCGGTAAAAATAGGCGAGACTTCGACTCTCTAGAAGAGACGCAGATGACACACAGCCCACGCGGGCAGTGGGGCTGCTCTAACATGTTTACATCGACGCCAAAATAAAAAACACAAGGTTCCGCAGCCGCCAGGCGCTGCTCACGCGGGCGGTCTGGATAGGCCGTCACTCACCTGAAATGTTTTCAGAAACATTTTTAGTGAACTGTTTAGCTGCAAAATGAGAAATCTGTGAGCGGTGCTTGGTTTTGGCTCGACTGTTTTAAACCGGGTCACAAACTTTCTCATTTTACAGCTCAACAGTACACTAAAACCTGTTTCTGAAAACATTTGAGACATAATAAAAAATAGTGAATGCAGTAAAAGAATCTTGATCTTGCCTAGTTTGACAGTTTTATTGGAGTTCACAAGCTTCACAAGCGGTGATTGACAGCTGCCCAGAGACTGCTTGGCTCTGATTGGTTGTTTTCCATCTGAATATTGCAAATGCCATTAGGAACACTAGGAGGAGGCAGGGGAACTTAATTGTCTCACAGATTATCTGTGTCATGTACTACCGTCATGACACAGTGACAGTTTGAACAAATATGACAAAAAGTAAAAATAACTTTTTGTCATGTTTGTTCAAACTGTGCATTAAAGTTACCGACTGTGGCTTTAAGACAGAAGCCAAGAATGATACAGTCGTTTTGGCACCAAACATTAGCTGATTAGTAGTTAACAGGTCTGCTGGAATGAGCTTGAAACTAATTTGCGGTCCTATTGCCTCATGCTTTATGAGGTTTTTTTTAGATGATGATACAATGGATGGACACACACACACACACACACACACACAAGCCCTCTGTTACAGCCCCGTGGAGAGGTTAGTGACTCTTCACACATGCACGCAGTGGAGCGCAGTAGTATCCTGCGGAGTGGTCATTCACCTCTCATTCACTCACATCCACACTCTCCTAGTGTGTCCTGATTCTTGACCTGGACTACATCTGCCATATCAGAGCTACATCATGTACACACATACGGACACGCATTACTGATGAAGAAGAATATGATCGCACACGCAAGCAGTAGTTACAGAACTGTCACGGTCCGGTGCACGCAGCCGTACGCAAAATAGACGATACGTAGATTGATGCACATACTGTAGAATAGGGATGTTAATTTATAGATGTAGGGATGTATATTTATCGATTAATACTATCGGTTAAATGGTTAAAAGAAATATTTTAAAAATAGCTAAAAAGCTGAGTGAAACTCAGAGGAGCGGCTCGTCACGTAAAGGACAACAGATGGTCCACCTTAACAGCCCACCTTAAGTGAGCCTGAGCCGGTGTTGCAAGACACAGGGGTTCTCAGCTTGGCTTGAAGGAGTTGTAGCAAATATTCACTGATAAATAAACTGTACACTCACTGCTACAGCTACGTTCACAGCTAGAACGCCACCGACAACCCCGCACTCACAGACACACGGCCTGTCGGAGACCTGCTAACGTTACGCTGAGGTGACAGAGTAGCCAGGCATAACAGCTGACAACCTCGCAGCTAAACTAAATTATACGATGGAGACTTACTGCAATACACGAAGCGTCATGACTGCTACAGTAACTCTCTCGGTCGGGCGAACTCGAGACTCAGTTGTCTGTTTTTCTAATATACTGCATGATTGGGCAGCTTGTTAGGGACTAAAAATAGCACCGCTGCATGCGATGCACTAACCTTGTCAGTTAACGGTTAATAATCGGTTGACGAGGGTCGGTTATTGGTTTACAAAACAAATTCAAAATTAGCATCTCTAATGCGGAACCAAATTTCACATGTGCCAGTTCGGCCTCAGAAAGTTTTAGCCGTACGGCAGCAGTAACATTTGCTGAGGTTAGCACAAAAACGCTGATTGGCGTGCGAGTCAGTCACACTATGGTGAGCACAAATGAAACGGCAGAGCTGAAAGACCCGCCTGCAGCTACAGCAGCAACGGAGAGTGTTGTGTATCAGACAAGGAGGGTGGTTTCTCTCTCTGGAAATTCTGAAACACAATTAATGAGTAAAAGTTTTTCATCCGTCTTTCAGGTCGAGCAGTGGTCGACAGCGATCGGCAGTTCCCAGAAAAGGTCTGCGGAGCTCGACAAATTTGAACTTTCAGTGCATATCAGTGCAATACTGCTACACCACATACTCAATATTGGCAGAGGCACACACAAAAGCTGCAATAATGTGAATTCTAAATCGTGATCCATCATAACCAAGTCATACTGCTATCCATTCCCTCTCTGCTGTCTTGCTGTAAGCTTATATGAGAGATGACATAAGGATAGGTTGATAGCAGCAACCTGTAGGTCATCGGAAGAATCTGAGAACGCGGGTAGCCTCAGCAGCAGAGTTGCAAAAAATTAGTCAGTGGGTATCAGGTGCGGCAGCTTAACCTAACCTCAGTTGACCCTAACTTTTGTATTGTATTGTTTTGTATAATTATGAATGGAATGGAATACATTCTGGAGACGTTGCCAAACTCTTGCAACTCTTGCAAAACGATGGTCATTTTAAGCTTATTTGGAGTGAGAGAAGATGTGAAAGCATATATGGTAAAAAAACAAAAATAGACGAGTGAGGGTGGGAGAAAGACTAATACTAGAACAAAGGAAAGGAAGATTAGAGGCGGCGAGCAGAGAGAGGATATCCTCATCTTTGCTTAGCAAACAGGTGAGAGAGTGACAGAGAGAGTGAAAGATTACGGAACGAGAAAAATAAAGAGTCAGCGAGGAGTACTGCCATCCTGCCTTTGCTCAGCAAACACAGAACAGTAGCTTGGGGGTTTTATAGAAAGAGATGGACGGAGAGAGACAGTGGAAGAGAGATAAATGGAGGAGAGCGAGGGAAAACAATAAAGCACAAGTGAAACAGGAAGAGTGAGACGTTTAAGGACAGAATGAGAAATCAGTGTGTGAGGGGAGGCAGAGAGTGACAGTGCCAAGGGCTTGTTGAACAGGCTCCTTTTATGCAGAGGCACGGCTGCCTGACAGACAGCTCTGATACGGAGCATTAACACACACACACTATACACACTCAACTAGTGATAGGGTGTATTACATATTACAAGCTGTTAAGTCAGCAGTCAGAGCAGATGTTTATTCATGACAAGCACAGGAGGAGAATGTCAGGGCATACCTGCTGCTTAGCGCACACACACACACACACACACACACACACACACACACACACACACACACTGGTTGTGTATATGGTTGATATATCAACACGTTCTCATCGCAACTCGTCGACGCCCCTTGCGTCACTTTTTCGGTCGCGGTAAACACGTGCTTAATGCTGTGACGTAAACAAAAACACTTGCTTAGGTTCAAGCAACAAAACCACTTAGATAGGTTTAGGAAAAAAACAACATGATTGGGCTTAAAACTTAATAAAACAAACTTAAAATGTATCATTCATCACATACATGACCTCCGCAATGAACCCATCCTTAGGATACAGTGGGCGGCTGTAAAGTAGGGTTCAGTGTCTTGCTCAAGGACACTTTGACACATGGACAATAGGAGCTGTGGGTTGAACCGCCAACCTTGCGGTTAAAGGACAACCCGCTCTACCCAGTGAGCTACAGCCTCACCTTAAAACTACTATATCTGTGGAGTAAATTGTGACCTGATGTTGTGAACACAGGACAGAAATGTACAGCTTATTGTGACATGAAAGTGAAACTTAACATGAGCAGCAGTCTCCGGGATGAAAGCCCTGTGTTGTTGTTGAAGACTGATTCAAATTGGATAAAAGACCATAAACAAAATGTCATAGTGCTACTGAAGATCCTTGCCAAAATATTTCTATGACTCTAGAGACCGTGAAAGACAGAGACATAGGAGACACAGGACATAAGAAAAAACAACAAAGAACTCTACATCTCTCTGCTAATGCTGTACTGTTGTTATTATGCTGCCACTTAAGGCACAATGCTGTTTACTGTGCATCGGCCAATCATTTAAAGCTATTTGGCTAAATGTTCTCCCCTCATTCTTACAAACTTTACTATTTATTATGTGCTTTATTTGTTATAGTTGATTTGTATTGCTTTTTAAATTATTATTGTGTCTTACTGCTTCTTATTTCGGGACCTGAGTGCTTGCTTTGGTTACCTTTCATGTATTAACATGTTCTGAAATGACAATAAAAATTCCTCGATCCTTAATTCCTTGACTCTTGTATTGTTCCTGGATGTAAAGATGGCTTTTACAATGTTAGGAAAACGGAGATCAGTACCGACGATACTAACGAGTCATGTGAATAATGACTGACGTGACGAAATAAGTCCACCCTACGTTTAGTTTCACGGGCCACAAACAGCGACCTCCCGGTCGAAAGTCTCGTGTTTGTTTGACCCATCCACCCCTCCCCCCACCCTCAGTGGACTCTCACACTCTTAAAACTACATCACTTGCTCTGACCTGTCAGATAACGTCGCCTTACATTGGAGTTAGTTGAAAGCCCCCCGGTGTGTCGCATACTGTCGATAACGGGTGCCTCTGTGCTTTGGTCTCTGATGCCGAGGGGCACTTACCAACTTGAGGAGTTGGGAGTGAGAACAGGTTGCAGTCATGCATCACAGTTTGGGGATTTTGGCAATTGGAACCTATTGATGCTTTTCAAGTAAACTGGGTAAACATTTACTAAAGATAGTCATCCTGATATTTGCTTCTAATGATTTGGTCTGGTGTATTGTTTTGCATTGTATTCTACTCTATTCTATTCTATTCTGGGGTTGACAGGCACCTTGTTTGGTGACTTGACAGTGGTTCTCACTAATGGAGTCTCTCTCTCAGTGTCACCACACACACACACACACACACACACACACACACACAAAGTGCTGCAGAGAGGACAAGACTTTTGATTGCACTTCAGTGCTCTGCTGGTATTGCCAAATTGCCACCTTTGCCCCCCTCCCCACTTGTCTCTGCCTCTCTCTATCTCCTCTCCTCTGTTTGTGTCATCCAAAACAAACCATGGGCGAAGGACAGAAAAAGGACACAGCGGAAAACACAAGGGTCAAATCACAACAGCGTTTCAGGACCTGACAATTACATAGTGCTAAAGCCCACTGATAACACTACGACATGCCAAGACAACTGAGAGTAAATCTGCAGTTCAAGTGTGACTACAGTTCCTATATTTTGTCTTGATGAATAATGATTTCCAGTCAAAATGTGGCTACTTTTTCTGTGCAATGTATACATTTTCTTTATTAATTTGCTCCCCTTTTAGATGCTCCATACTTCTCACTCAGAATCAAATAGCAATTAGAAACCAACAAACTGACATAATATCAGCCTCCTCTTCAGCCTCCCAGTGTTTCCCTGTGTTCTCTGCCCTCTTGTCTCCTGTGTTTTTTCCCCTTTTTTGTCTCTGTGTGTATGTGTAGGTTGGCGTGTCTACTCCCCCCCTCCTCCTGAGCTTCTGTGGCTGGCGCTCCCGAGAATCATCAACCAATCAACCATCAACCTCTGCAGTGTATCAACCCTGGCTTTCCTTTCAGTCTTCGCCAGATCGTTCCGTCACCCATGGTTGTAGCTATGCACTCCAACACCAACTCGTCTCTAGTGTTTTTTTGTAATCTCGAAAATGTCCTCATGCTAACGTTGCTTCTCCTTGCACCCATATTCACCTCGTCTGCTGGCCACCTCGCTCTATTCACCAGCCAACCTCCTACTCGCTCACTCTCTGGCTCCCAACACCAACCTGCTCGTAGCCAGTGGATCATCTCTGGAACTCACCCCCCTCATTCCCCTCAAGATCTTATTTTTACAATAAATTCCCTTTGACTGATTGCCGTGTGAGTGTTCTGTATTTGGGTCCACGTGCTGCCAAACATTGATATACACAAATTGTAATTTGCAGAGTTACATTAGAACACTACTATTGGATACTAAGCAACTACATTTTGTATGAAGTTCTGTTGACTATTTCATGCGTCTTAGATGACATGATTTTACCCATTTTCCTCTCAACTAACAAGACTAAAATCATAAAGGCCTCCTATAGGCCTCCATTCAACGTTAACGTGATGGTAAAGCGTTAACAAAAATTTATTTTTAACGCCACGATTCTTTTTTTTTAACGAAATCAATAGTTCAGAGGTCGTAGCTGGCTCAGTTTTTAAGCTGGAGTAAAGATACTGGCATTATGTGAAACTAGAAAATAGTTATAGTATATCAGTGATGATAATTTATTCTGATCACATTATTGGTCTGGTCTGATTCTATCCAGATCTGGTCCTATCCTATCCAGATCTGGTTTTATTATTCTACCAAGATCTGGTGGAGGTAGTGGTTCATTAAGTCATTAAAATATGAATGGTGGATGGCGGCCATTTTGAATTTCCTGAATTTCACTTTTTGTACGTATGTCAAAGAAGATACCTTTAGGGGTGTGATACAAGTACAATAGTTTGTTTTTGCAATTTGTGGGAGGTCAAGTTACATTATTACTGGACTATAAGGATTAATAATTTCCTTTTGTACGTGGACTACACTGCATCCAACTCCATGTGTCATGTAAAACACACTTTACAGTTGATTGTGGACAGTACTGAACTCTTTGTGTGGACATCAGACAAGAAAACATGCATAAATCAGTTTTTTTTTTTTTTTTTTTAACATGGGCGCGGCAATGGGAAATTGTGGCACCACCTATTTCAGAATTGTTCAATACTTTCCACCACTTTGATTTCTTTAGGACTTTTGATATGTTATAAATGACACATTTATGAGAATAGAGCAGTTGAAAGAGTTTTTGTTGCAATTTGTGCAGGGTCATGTCGTATAATGGCTGTACTAATAATAACATTTTGTTGAGCTGTTTAAGTCTACTACATTTTTGGAGATACAAATTTACTCTGAGTCCTCAAATGGAAACGTGGAGTCAGCGAAACTCCTTTATTGCATCAGCACTGAAAAGTATGGAATATAGAGCATATAAATGATGGAGACAGTAGGAAATGATGAGAGATGGCAAAAGGAATAGGGTATACGAGTAGAGGGGGAGCAGAGAAAGAGTGAGTGTATGGATTATAGATTTCCAAAAGAGGGACAAATTAAATATTACTGAAGCCCAGCTCTGCTGCGGCTACAATTTGCTGAGTTGACGCATGCAGACTCTAAAATTCATCTATCAATGTGGCACGGCTACCACTAGTTCCCCAACAACGCCACCTAGTTTTGGCAGAGCCGAAGAACCCTCATATACTTCAAATATCTTAATTAAGGTTCCAGAAGGGCATTGTGTTACAACCCAAAAGACAGACTGGAAAAGAATAGTGGGAACTATCATTTATTTAAGATCCAGGCAATAAAAAAGAGAAAACGGCCTAAAAAAATAGCAGAACTTTAACTTACTTCAAAATCGGGCAATACAGTAAAAGTCCAAAGGTGCAATATTTTACAATAAAAAAAGGGGACAATAAATAAAATAAAAGATGGGCAGGGAGGAAGCTAAAACCACAGTTTGTGAAGGAGTCTCAAGTTCAGTCTCATAGGGCTCACCGATGTGTCTTTGTCCTCCTCACTGGCTACTGGCTGGCATGTGAGTCCATGGCTGGCAAGCAGATCATCTAGCCAGCGGCTCCTTCCTGGCACCAACAGGAAAGACCGGCTGGTGTGCTACTCACTGACCCATCACTGCACGTTCCACTGCAAACACAACTGTTGCTGTTCCCCGCCATGACCCAGGAACTCCCGGCAAGGCCAACACTCGTTTCACAACTGTAGTCACTCCAGGCCCCGAGGCTCCAACCTCCGCCAGAAACTGCAGCATCTGGCCTATAGACACAACAGCAGCTCGGCTCCATCTCGACCGGTGTCCAGCGGGTTTTCTTTCATTGAGTCGTCAGCGCGTAGCAACAACTCAACTCACACAACTCACTACCCAACCTCCTTCACCCCCTAGCTTTCAAATCGGTGGTGTTCCACTCACAGTAGTTCACCAGTTCACCTATCTTGGTTCCACACTCTCCTCAGACTGCTCCCTTGACCCTGAAATAAACAGTTGCATCAACAAAGCCTCATCAGCCTTTGGGCGACTCCGTAGAAGGGTATTCAAAAACAAAAACCTAAAGATCAGTACCAAGGTTGCTGTTTACAATGCGGTATGTGCCTCCACTCCGCTATATGGGGCAGAAACATGGACCCCCAAACAGACGGCATATCACAAGCTTGGAGGCCTTCCACATTCGGTGCCTCCAAAAAATCCTCGGCCTCTCTTGGGAAGATCGGATGCCTTACACAGAGATCCTTTCCGTGACCAACTCCATCTGCATGGAAGCATCAGTGGCAAAAAAACATCTCCGCTGGATAGGGCATACTATCCGCATGTCCGACCACCGCCTGCCCCGCCAAGCCCTATATGGACTACTCGGCAATGCAAAACGGGCTGCTGACAGACAAAAGAGGCGCTACAAGGTCTATACTAAAGACCTCCTCATGCGGTGCAACATAAACCCCACCCATCTGGAACATCTGACACTTGATAGGTCAGCCTGGCAGGTCACCTGTGCCAGAGCGACCGAACAAATACATCACATCACCCAACAGAGGAGGACCGAAAGTGTGCCCAACGACACCAGCAGGCAGCCGGCATTACCCCAACATCTGGGCTTCCTTGCCCCATCTGCGGGCGAGTGTGTGGCTCACGCATCGGCATCCACAGCCACACGAAGTGGCACCAGCGCCAACGGCGCTGAACGCCCCCCACCCCCACCCCCAATCCCCTGGAGCAACCATCATCATCGGACACGATGGACAGCTAAGAAACGGCAGAAAAAACAAACTACACTCAACAAACCATATAATCCTAAAACAGTTCAAAACATTCCCAATCCTTTTTTTTATAATTAGTCCAAAATAGAAGTTATTGTTTTCATCACTAAATTTTTTTTTAAAAGTAATGGAATTGCCTTCTAATGAAAAAAAACAAAAACAGTTTTGTACTGAACCAGGATTTATATTCACTATTTCTACTGAAAACAAAGACTTCAGTGTTGTTTAATGATAATCTGTACGTTATGAATATACTCTACATTTTAGATCTTGAATCTCACACATGCTTCAACATGGCAATCACATTAAACATCTGTTGTTCCAACATTTTCAGCTATTCAAGATGATATTCACCACCAAATATTTGGCCTGTCTCTGGTTATTGGCTGTCTCACACTGTGGCCTTTACTTAGCTCATCACAGTGTGTGTCGACATATCTTTAGACAAACACAATCCTAATAACTCTCTCTTATTCTCTCTCTGTTTAAGTCCCGCTCTCTTCTCCCTTCTGGCTGAGAGCCGGCCACAGTGGATTTCTACACCACACTGTTCAAATAAAGCACTGAAAGAAGCCGAGCACTACAGGGAAGACTTGATATTAAACCAGTTTCAAAGGAAAACTCATGTGTAAGCGTGCACACACATACACACACACACACACACACACATTAATACATGCAGACACTTGAATTCTACACTAACAAGATGTTTTTTTTTGTAATAAAACAACCACAATGCAATCTGACGTAAGCCTGCTAAGTCCACACTGCCATTGATCATGTGTTAAGAGCTCTAAAGACAATTAAATGCATGCACTATTGACTGGTCTCTACAGATAGATCTTTTCTCTGTCTTTTCTCTCTCAATTGATTGCTCTTAATGTATCTACAGGCCTACGGCATCTCTCATCTTGCTATTGGCAGGATGACATTGATGGGGCATGGCCCCAATTACTGGGCCATGTGCCTTTGTAATATCTTGATGTGCCTGAAGTTGAATTGCAATGATGAATGAATGCATTTTTGCATTGTTTTTACCTTTGTCACGAGTAAAGTAAATGATGCCACAGGTGTGTGCTTTATGAGTGTGAGTGCTATCTATCTACCTAGCCATCCATCCATTCATCTATCTACCTTTTAAGACAATCTTTATTAAGCAAAGAGGAGGTAATATTGGGTGTCGTTTAATTAAAATCAAAGTTTTAATAACCTAATGAACCCTTTAGCCGTAGCCTTCTCACTCCCTTTATCTACAGGCTTTTATTATAGAGCAGAGCAGTATCAGAAGTTGCATGTGTGTGTGTGTGTGTGTGCATTTGTCATTGAACAAGCTTTCAAATCTAGATGCAGTGAAGACAGCAGTGTCAACACGTTACTATACTATTCTGTACACCATTAAAGGCTGCAGATCAATCAGTGTGCTCCAGTCGTTTCTTGCCTCTGAAGGAGCTGTAATGTTGTCATTGAGTCAATGACCCACATATGGAAATCTCAAGCTCCATTTATTTTGCCTAAAGTGGTTGTTTTGGTGAATCTCCACCATGAAAAGCTGTGCTGCATTAGCTACTAGCACTTCCTGTTTCCACAACAATAACGGGATCACAAAAAAAATGTCTAAAGCTGTTTCACAGGCAAGATCTCAAGTTATGAGAAGCCCTTTTCGGATATGATTTATTAACTGATTTATGAACGCTGATCTTCAAACAGACAAAGAGAACAACAGCATGACAAATTGTCTTCCTCTTGGCTGTAGTCTCAGGTTATACTGTACATTGGGTCCTCTCCTCTCACTTTCTTTTACTTATTCTCCTCTCATTTCCCACCCGTCATTCCCCTGTCTCTTAACTATACCATCAAAGTGGTTTACGAGGCATAGCAGTTACAGATGTACTGTGCAATAAAGTCTGACATTAGTTTTTAGGGTCTTTTTGATGAATAAAAGATGTTTTTTTAAGTAAATAATTGCTGTATAATTAGCTTTTGGTCAGATCACTGACTGCGATATCTAACTATAAAGCAAGTTGGTGCAAATTGGACACGTGACATGTTAAAAAAAAGCCACATGTAGCTATTCTTGTGTAAAGAATATAATCTCAGAATATGTTATGCCATAAATAGGAAAGAAGGACGTCATAAAGCAATCTCTAAAGGACTGACAGTTTCCACACTACAGTTCAACAAAGTAGGAAGACAAAAAACAGAGCCAAACAATTCCATTCATCACAATTAAATTCTCTCCACATTGACTGCGTTTGCAGCGGCAAATCATGATTGTAGAAATCCAAGCACAAAGAGCAAATTGTACAAATGTATTCCAAAAAGTTGGTGGACAAAATAAATCCATATTGCAGGCTTTTTAAATGTGCGTAATGTAGATCATCTTCAGGTACGTCTCAATGGCTTTACATTTTTATGAACGGACGCCAACCCAGTCGCTAAAAAAACCCGCATATATTGAATGTTGACGTTTCTGAATGAAAAATATGTTGGTCATAAATACGTTTCACATCTGCCTCGTATCACGCTTGCAGACACTCACAACGCCACGTGGTAACGTTGTGAAAGGATTGGTTGGGTTTAGGCAACAAAACTACATGGTTATGGTTAGAACTCATCATGGTTTGTGTTAAAATAATAATGTAACAACGTACCATATTAACCATAACAACAAAGCTACCGCAATTAAATATGAATTGAATTTAATTGCCTTTATTTACTATTTAACCTATTAATTCCAATGTGAGTTATCGATAAATGGTGAACATTTAAACCCTATTTTATTTTTTAACCTTTTTTATTTTACCTTAGCTTTGAATGAGCAACCTAGAATGTTTAACTAAATGTTGGTGATGCAACTTTAATGACTAACAATATGCTAACATAACTATGCTAAGAAATACAAACAAATCTTCAGATTTCAGTGTAGTTGACGAAAAAAGTCTGCTTTTTCTAACCATACTTTTGTGTGTTTTTCCAAGAGAAAAAGGCCAGAAGAGGAAAGGTGAGAATGAGGGAGTGTTTTCTTTTTTTGCTTTTATTGCCACATTTCACCTTGACATTGCACTTCTTCTTGAACATCCCTTTTGAAACCTCATATGTCATCTCCAACGAAAGACAAAGAGGCTGTGGCAAAGGTTGAGCTGAGTATTTTTATATTTTTTTAATTGACTCCCTTAAAGGGGAACTACGCCCATTTGCAAAATTCATACATGTTATACCTATGGACAGTCAAAACATATTAGCAAACATGAACAACTCTCTCCCAAATCCCAAAAACTAGAGTTAAAACTTGTGATGTCATAGGGTATAACGTCTGGAGCTGCTCCATACACTGATTCCATGAATTGCGAGAGATCTTCTCGATGACACTGAGCCACCCAGGGGAACTTTCTGAGTATATGGTTACATTTCATGTCTCACAACTGTGAACACTACAATAGAATAATGCTCATTTGGGTATAAAAAAAGAAAACAAACATTTTGTGAGTCTTCCATTCATTGTCTATGGGGCAGCTCCAGACTTTATACCCTCTGACATCACAAGTTTAAGACTTACTTCCCCGGTTTCTGGCTTTGAGAGAGAGAGTAGCTCATGTTCACTAATATTGACTTAGCGTTCCTTAGGCCATGGAAATGACAAAGGTTATGTAACCCTAGTTCTATGAGCACAGGCGGAGCCCTCTACTGGACTCTATGAGTAATACTCTCCTCCAATCACATGCATGCGTTCGCCTTCTGAGATCTGCATAAACGTATTTAACATAAACGTTTGTCAGGTGATTTAACATAAGGGTCCTTTCAGAATTGTGGTGTAGCACTTTACAATGCCACGAGAATCTGTAGCTTGTTTAACACACGGAAGTGTTTGGCAGCATCGTCATTAAGAGGTAGACTTTAAGTCTATACAATGTTGTGCTGTCTATTTAACTGGGGACTATTGCATCAGTTTATTTGAGCTGTAGTACACTGCATCATTTTGGATTTAAGGACAGTCTCAAAACAACCCTAATCTGATGTCTGTTTTAGCAGGACAACATCACTGTGTCTTCTAAATAACCCTCACCAAAATATTGTTCGAACAAAACTTATTGCCCAACCATCAGACCCACCGTCTCCCTGAGTGGTGTTGCCTTTAAGAGATAACAGCACTTTTTCACCTGGCCACAAGAGGCTGCTTCTCAGGAAAACTGAAACATAAGTTGTTTAAAGTGTTCAAACACCAAGGCTGTCCTTAATCTGAAGAGGACAGCCTCAGGTTTTCAGATATACTCCTCTGAAATGTCTGCCGCCGCAACAATACAATGGTGGGCAATGGGATTCCATTTGTGGTGCACACATGCATGATTGAAAATGACATTTAAAATTCATCATTGACTATTCTAATGTCACTGTCGACAATTCACAGAACAGGCTGTCAGCATTTTTTTTTTTTTTATAGGGACTCTCTCTTCAGTAAAAAATGAGTTAATTAAATCTGTTGGCAAATAGTGTATAGATTAATCAGAGTAACGGGGACATAGTTTTGAAAAGACAGAATGCTGTTGAGTTAATGCTTTGAGAAACCGCAAACAAAATTCTATTCACATCCATTGTATTGAAGTGTTTCATGAGGTAAATGCAATGTGTTTTGGTGAGAAATAATGAATATGAGTTGTCATGGCCCAGTCCAAAACCATGGTCACAGTCACATGGTTGTTATTTTCCCCAAATAATGAATACAAAGGAGCGCAGTCAGCAAGTGAGCCAAGAGAGGACTAGAACCAGAGGACATAACAAAGCAAAACTCCCAGGATACTTTCACGTCTGCCTCTCTCGGGGAGAGTTAACCATGTACTGTATTGGCTCGCAACCATTACCACAAAGACAAAAGCACAATATTTAAAGGTGACTCACTTTTTCAGTACTCGTGCACATCCATTTGGGTATCTGGAATGCCTCCCAACCCACTAACTGGGAAAAAAGTCAACCAAGTCAGTTTTTTTATGGGCTGTCTAGATCAGAATACATGTGATTCAACAAGCCAATCAGATTTGGCTCCCTTTCCTATGTCACATGCAGGCTCATTAGAATGTGCGGCCCTAGAACTACCTTTGCAAAGGTGCACCATATTTTCTCGCAAGCCAATCAGAGCAGACTGGTCTTTTTTAGTCTCTTTAAGAGACATACGGGATAAACATGTCAATTCAGAATACAGGATTATTCAGACAGACAGTATGAGAAAAATATATATTTTTTTAACATTAAAGCATTTAAATGTCTTCTAGTGGAAACTCAAAATTACAAGTGGACCTATGAATCTGAAAATTAACATGATATGTCCCTTTAAAATTTAGAAAACAAAAAAATAATACAGTGGAGTAAAATAATGCCATGGCATTTTTTTTGTGAAAAGCCATTATGGGGAATCTTTCTAAAATTAAATGTACACCAGAGGGTGTTCGTTAAAAATGAATAAAGGAAAAGAGTAGAAATTATAACCAACTAACCCTAAAACCAACCGTCATCTACGCTACGCTTTCTCAGCAAATTTGGACATCTGACAGTGGGCACTATGGCATTTGCATCATGTCAACACTAGTGATTCTGTTGTATTTACTCATTTTATTTGACAACCACTCCTTTAAACAAGCATAAGTAATAATCAAGCATCACTTTATTTTTCCTTCGTGGGATATTGTTTCTCAAACACAAATAACAGCAGGCCTGTATCACACTTTGGCCAAAGGAAAAACAAAAGATATTTCTTTTTTACTGTAATCATGGTGAGCTCTTTTGCTGAGGGAAATCTGGTTTGGAAAGTAGTCAGAGCTTTATGCTGGGTGGACACAATAACACGAACACCTGTGCAGTATAATGAAATTGAATGCAATAGCCCTGCAATAAATATTACCTTTGAAACAATATCTCGAAAACAGATGAGAGGAAATAATGAGTGTGTGTGAAGAGAGAAAGGACAAGAGAGTCCAAGAAGAGGAGACGAGAGTCAAGGAGAGACAACAGCAAAGTAGGGGAGAGGGGACAGAGATTAAAAAAAAGTGAGAAGTAATGGAGACAGGGGAGATGAAAAGGAGGATGAATGAAAGATGGAAGATGAAACGGTAATGGGGCAAGAGAAGTGGAAAAGATAAATAAGGTAGGACTTACAGTGTGCATTAGAAAAGAAATGAAAGGAAATGAATGGTGATGAGAGCGAAGTGAAATGAGATGAAGAGAAGACCAGAAATGATGACAAGAAAAGACAAGAAAAAAGAAGAGAAGACAAGAAATGACAAAAAAAGCCATGTAAGATAATGAAATAAGACAAAAGCAAAGTGAAATACTGTAAGTAAGCAATGAGTAGGCAAATATAACGACAGAGAACTGGTGATGAATGAAGACAAACAAGAGATGGAGAGGAAGGGAAGCAGTGAAGCATGGGTAATGTGTTGGCAGAGAGAGAGAGAGAGAAAGAGAGAGAGAGAGAGAGAGAGAGAGAGCAGAAGGCTTGTAAATGTTGGATGAGAGAAGTATACATGGCACTGTGACTCACTGGAGCTGCCCCAGCACTTGTGAGGGCAAGTGCTTTACACACACACACACACACACACACACACACACACACACACACATTATCATTCCCTAATCCTCTGACCCAAATAGTGCTTTGATCTTAAACTATAATCCTTAAATGATAACAGGGTTAGTGATGGTCAATATTAAATAAATAAGTAACTATTAAATAGTTACCCCGCGAATCCGAATGGAATAAGCGGTTACGGATAATGATTAATGACTATTCACAATTTGTGAAATGTTTGAAGAAAATAAAAGTCAATTTAGAATTATGAAACATAAGTTCATCACTTATTTTTGAGTTATTTTTTTTAGTTTTATACAAGTTCATTTTATTTCACAATATATATGTATATATATATATATGAAATAAAAGTGTAATTTTAAAATGAAATATATATATTTCATTTTAAAATACATTTTTATTTCATGCCACTTTTTATATTATAATGACACTTTTCTAGACAGCAGTGTTTAATAGTAGCTAACTGCTTAAATCTGCGAGCAGTTGTTCAGCTTCCCTGCTTAAAGTACAATCAGAGATTTCTTTCTAAACACATTATACATGTTGGAAAATAATTACTGCAAATGTGAAAGAAAGACTGCGAACTATATAGTACTTAATGTGTTATACAGTTAACCATTTTTGTGTTCAGGATTTTTTTGGGTTGGCCTGAAACCATGGCTCGATGACGCACTGGAGCTGTACTTAGCATGACCCCACCTACAACACTACTATATGAACACTAGAACACGCAGCATCAGCGGTTCTCCCACTCAGTCGCTACTTACAACATGTAATTACCACAACCCGTGTGATTATCTGTGTATGTAATATGTGAAGCAAATAGTACGTATCCATCCACAAATCCCATATTCTTTACATTACTGCCCATGGACGTGGTGTAAAAGAAGAATATTAATTTGACGGCTTCTTGTTTTAAACATTTTTTTTTTAAATCATAATGTTTAACAGATGTAAACTAAAACAATGCGTTTAATACATTGTTGTTCGAATAGTGTTAATGACCTCCACACCCACCTTAGCCGTACTAAAAGTGTATTTCAGTCTATACAGACAAATACATACACACAGACACAAATACGAAGAGGAATATAACAGCTGCAAGAACAAGTCATCTTAGGTAAAGGTACAGTGTGATTGAAAATGATGGATTGTGATCATCAAGGCAGCAGTATGTCTCTGCAGCTGTTTTTCTGGGAATTGTTTTGCAGGAGCAAAGGTAAAGCTGCAGTAGAGGAGGCAGTACTGATTCAGGGTCAGTGTAAATGTATCCACAGCAGTAATATCAATAGAGGAAACAAATATGTATACTTTTGTCCTTCAAGTGATATTCCCCCTTAAATGTATACATTTGCCAAATACTCACATCTGTATAGGCTTGAAAGTACATGTAGCTGTAAACTCCACTACTCCTCTCTCACACCATGACCTAACTGGATGCGACGTGAGCGAGCGTCAGCAACAAAATCAGCTTGATTACATTGTTTTCTATTGGAGCGACCTAACTGGCCATCATGTGACCGGTACTTGGCGTTCCTTCACCAGATTACACAATGACGGCGGCGTCACAAACTTTCTCATTCTACACCTAAACCGTGTACTACAAGATGATTCTGAAAACATTTGAGGAGAGAAATAGCCATTACAGTAACAGAATATTGATTTTTTTATTCATATTTGCTCCAATCTTGCCTACTTCAGCTTTAAGAAATAGGTCTAAAAAATAAGAGAGCTTAGTAGTGAAAAATATGATTCCGCGCAGCTCCCCACCCCAATGATTTCCATACAGCTCCCCAGTATGAACTATGCAAATGCAATTAAACTATTCGCTCAATGTGGAGCTCCAGATTTTACACATCAAAGTTAATTTATGAGTCAGGCGACTTACTTTTCACTTTCAGCATTTGCTTTTTTTTTAATCTGTCGCTTTGTGAGACCCCCAGTTTTATCAAGTGTATTACTAAATTGCTGTAACTGACTTTTAATCCGCCTATTTACAGTTTAGGAGTTATTTTTCTGCACATGTAAACGTGCAGTGTGACATGCATCTCTCTTCCTCCCCCACTGTTTCTTGTGAACACAGCACACCAGACGAGTCTAGTGTTTTTATTCTTCCCTTGGTTGGGCAGGTAAAATATGTATGAGTGTTTTAACCTCTGGTTGACCCCAGTGCAGCATTACAAGGGGCTTCTTGGAAAGTTCCCAGGGAGGTGGAGAGACATTGACTAATATATTGTAGAGAGAGCCAGTGATGTCTGACATGTTCATAGGTTTTGAATGACACTGTATATGTTGAATAATGTCAGAGGGAGGGAGTTTGAATCAAAGGTGCAGTATGGACATGGCATATAAGAGTAAGGTGAACCTTAGACCGTGCACGCATATGAGAAGCCGCGAGTGCACACATCTACAAAGTCATACATGAGCGATTTTTGTCTCTGTGTGTGTTCTGCATATATGCCTGCCATAATTTCAGCCAGCCGAGCGTAGCTGTCAGCACACTAAGTGCCTCTTTTTGCTGCTATTTTTTGTCTTTGTTTTCCCCCTTTTTCCACTCCCTTGTCAGTATCTCTCATGTCTCACCCGGCGATGTTACTGTTCTATTGACAGGCGATAATTTCACAACCCGGCAGTTGTTTATCTGCTACTTACATGATTGAGTAATAGCTGGGGAAGAGCAAGGTTCCTTAACAGCTTAATTATGTCCTCTGTCACATTGTTTAAGGAAAATAAACCAAACTGCGTCTTCTTCTTCACTTGATTTATTCTCATTTCCTGCAGCTCTATGGTCTTTGTGCTGTTCTCACTAAATTATCTTCATTGACACACATGGAACAATAAGACATACCTGGCAGGGCCGGCTTAAGGCGTAGGCCATATAGGCGGTCGCCTAGCGCGCCACCTTCTGGGAGGCACTGGCTTTGTAACTGTCTGACTAAACACTTTAAAACCATTGTGATATTGGATGTGTGTTGCGGTTTACGGGGCTAGGGTTAGGGTTCCCAGGGGTTGAATCCTAACCCTAGAGCGGTGTGGGGGTGGGGGCTTCAAATCCGAATTTCGCCTAGGTCATCACAGGGCTAAAGCCGGCTCTGATACCTGTTATTATCTCCTCGAAACAAACTGAAGGATTTTTTTTTTTGCAATTTTTAGTACAACTTTAGATAAAATTATTACCAAAATTACTTTTTTCAGGATAAGTTATATATTCTAACTAGTAGTGGTCTTTTGTTAATAAATGGTTGCGTTGTTTAGTTTGCCAGTCAGCCCTGAGGGACACAAGGTACAGGAGAATTGGAAGAGTGTAATTCTTTTTATATAACAATTCATCATAAATCTGGAAAGTAAACAACAGTTATGGAGGTACACGTTTATTTGTTTTAATTATCATATTAAGACGCGTAGCCTACTGTGAATGTAATGGTGCCAGAGTGAATAAAAAAGCATCATAAAAGACCTTATTAATCAAAACAAAATTCCTGGGGGATGATCCCTTTGGACCCCCCTACAGGAGGTCCGGGCTAAGCCACAATGTTTATGCCGCTCTGCTAGTCCGAAATTGCATCCACTAAATATATTTAGTGAAGTGTCTTGGTTTTAAGTCCTACTCATCGACTGTATAGATAATAAGTGGACGTAGTCACCATGACGTCACTCATTGGTTTATGGACTTCGGTTTTGAAGCTTTGAGTTCTGTATTTTGGCCGAAGGCATCTTGGTAAAATAAGACATTACTAGGTGACCAAAAAGGTTATAATTAACTTTCATAAACTGAAAACACACTGTGAAAGAGTTGAAGTTCTAAGAAGAAAACACGGACAACTCTCAGACCGGACAACGCCATCGTAGTGACCTGTCACACGGTAGCCCCGCCCTAAAGCATCCCCTGCTTTATGGTCTATTTGACTCTAAATGGGACCACAATTTACTAAATGAACATCATGCTGTATTGAAGAAGACTTGAAACTAGTGATTGAGACCATAAACTCATGTTTACAATGTTTACTGAGGTAATAAATCAAGTGAGAAGTAGGCTCATTTTCTCATAGACTTCTATACAACCAGAGGAGTCGCCCACTGCTGGCTATTAGAGATAATGCAAGTTTAAAGCACTTCCACACTGGCTTCACTTCTCAGACCCCAGAGGTCGCTGCCTGGTCCTACTTCAAGTTTTATACATATCAGATAATATATAGTATTAGATTTCACTAGATTATATTAAAGAATTATGTAATATAATTAGGGCTGTCAATTAATTAAAATATTTAATTGCGATTAATTGCATGATTGTCCATAGTTATTTGCGATTAATTGCAAATGAATCAAATTTTTTTTCTGTTTAAAATGTACCTTAAAGAGAGATTTGTCAAGTATTTAATACTCTTATCAACATGGGAGTGGGCAAATATGTGGCTCTCTGCCAGTGTATGTATATATGTATTATCTGAAATCACAAAACACAAAACAATAATAGATATTGTCCAGAAACCCTCACAGGTACTGCATTTGCATAAAGTGTGCATGTCTGTAAAGGGGAGACCCGTGGATACCCATAGAACCCATTTTCATTCACATATCTTGAGGTCAGAGATGTCAAGGGACCCCTTTGAAAATGGCCAGGCCAATGGATTCATGAGGTTTTCTATAGTTTCATATGATGCCATTATCTTTGCTCTAGCTTTAAAACTGAGCAGCTACAATTAAATTGAAATGAAATTAGCGGCATTAAAACAAATTTGCACTTACTCGTTATCGCCTTAACTTTGACAGTGCTAAATATAATATATATTTTAATGAAATCTGAGTGTGCCATTGCATTATTCATATTATTGTTTTCCAATTAAACACCTTTCAAGATTCAAGAAAAAGAAAAAGAAAAAAGTTGCCTTAAAATGCACAAAACAAAGAGTGTTATATCACCCATGTCTACTAATGAACAATTGACAACAACTCATGGCTTTGATTGAACCTTCTACTACTGGTCTACTGGTCAGAATAGACTGACCGGCTTGCTCACATTGAAGAAGCCGCATGTCCCCGCTCAGAGTCCATTGAGCAACACATGTCAGGAAGCAGAGTAGTAGAATGACTGCTGTGGAGTCTTTAGCATGGAGTGGAACTGCAGGGCTCTGCCTCAGCGGACAGTCATATGCAAATGTGTCAGACCTCAGGGTGTGTGTGTGTAAAGTGTCAGGGGCTGAGATTGCAGTGTGCAGGCGGACCATTGACGCATGTCCAAACCTCGGCCACTGTCTCTCTCATCTCACACACACACACACACACACACACACACACACACACACACACACACACTGGTCTCTGACACATCCCTGAGGCCGATCAGTCCATTGTACAGACTCTCCAGTGAGCCATAGCTTTTACATATATTAAAATGAGCCTTGGGTAGAGAGCTGCCCCTGAAGACCTGCTACTCTCAGTCCACAGTGTGCACACACACACACAGACTCACTGAGGACACACAGCGTACACACACACAGGCAGGAAAGCAGTAGTGTTCTGTGTGTGTGAAGACAGGAGTGTAGAGAAGGCAGCAGACCATATCTGAAGCAACATTGGTCTCTTCTTTATAGTTGAAACTTTTTCTACTTCATGGGGTTCTGTAACTTTATTCACCTCTGAGATCCCAAATGAAAGAATTTGGACTTTCACTGGGACCTAGACTCATACCCAACATTATGACTTTTATCATATGAGCGAACTGCTAAAACCACTTGAACAAGACTTAGGATGGGAAGTGAAAGTCTGAAACAATGTTCACATTTTTAAAGAAACTGACTGATCTGAATCTTCCCTCCTAGAGGATAAGGGGTTTTGTTAACCTGGCAATCACGGCTGCCAATAGATATAGTATCACATTTAAGTGGAATCATGAGGATCCCCCTAATATTACTCAGTGGATTAATGAGGTAAATTCATGTGCTCCCTTGGAAAAAATAACCTATGCTATAAGAAGTAGCCCACATTTTTTTCTATAGGATATGGGATCTTACATAGAATCTACGTAACCTAACCTTTCTATGGTATTTACTTAATAACTAATTATTATTTTACATTTAATTAATTAATTAATGAATTTAAGGTTTCTATCTTACTACCATGAATTATATTATTGTTACTTTATTATTATTACTTATTACCTTTAATTTTAACTAATTAAATTTTTTCTGGAACTCAACCTCTCGGGGTGAGAGGAAGGCTGAACCTGTTTCTGTGTGGGAGTGAGAAGTGATGTGTATGTGTGTATATATGTGTATATGAAACTAATTAAACTAAAAAAAAAACATTGTCCATATTGTTGTTCCCTGCAATTTGTACCAAGTTACATAGTTTTGTAAGCACTACCTATATTTATGTTTTAGAGTTATGACACAATTAAATTAACTTTAAAGTTGATAAAAAATAAGGTTTAGTGTGACAATGAAAAAGAACAAGACTTAAAATTGTGAAGTACAGTTTAAGTTGGTCTTGATGAGGACAATGCACTGTTTTTTTTTATAAGAAACTGAGAGAGGTATTTCTGTGACAGCGGGAATCCAAAATAAACAGCTGAAGAACTGAATATTGAATGTCAACTAGCCTACCCTGGTAAATCATTTTTCAGCTGGTTGTTTTGTCCTTTTGGCACCTGCAGACGCTTGCAGTTAAAGTCACATCTCAAGATGAAGAGTTTTCAAGAAGAAAGAAAAAGCACTTACCAGATCCGGTGATGGGTTGAATTTGGCTATTTCATCGGACAACCTGAAAGAAGAAGAGGAAAATTAAAAAAAGATTATTATCTTATGATTCATTGAATGACTACTGCAGAAACAAAAACATGTGCTTGACTTATACCAACTTGAAAAGAGGAGTGTGCTCAGAAATGGAGACAAGATTTCTACAATGGCACTCATCACTGAGTGTACACAGGAACTGAAGACTGAAAAAAACAAGAAGCATTTGGACAAAAGTTATTTCATTTATTAATTTATCTATTCGCAAGACTAAAAGAGGACTCGATTCACAAGACAAAGAGGAAATTCACACAATCAGCCTCAGGAGGTATACTCGTGTGATACAGAAGACGAGGAAAAGAGAAGTTCAAAGTGTACTGAAATACAACATTGTAACCCGAAGGTACGTTGACACTACAGGACCAGATCATAGAAACGGAGTCCACCATCCACGGGAAAGATTCATTCACCCTTGACAGTGAAAAAAAAAGATACCTCAGAGATGCAGAAGAGGAAGGCAGCCTCTTGACATGCAGCTATTCAGACAGTAATTACTACGTATCCTCCTAAGAATTCATTAATAGCTAATTGTCTTTACTGTCAAAGGAGATTTAATTACTACTGAACCATGGCATAAACACATGTGGCTTGAAAGACAATTTGCTGTAGTCAAGTGCTTATTTATTTCAGGACTGTGATTCAGACACTAATGTTCAACTCTGCCTCTTTTAGTCCAAAGAATACATTCTGCTCCAATGTATCACCATATTATCACAATAGTGAAGCAATACATTACAAAAGTGTGTTGGTAGACAACTAAGACAATCGATTAAATGCTGCCGATAGAGGGGAGAATCAATTGTTGCCCAGGACAAACACAAACGTAGTCTGGAGATCTGTCTCCGATTTTGCTAATACAGACTGTACAGTACTGTAGAACCTCAAATAAAGTCTGGCACAAACAAGTAAGGCTAGTAACCACTAAACTAACTTGAGGGCTCTGCGGACTGAGTCAGGAATGTCATCTGCAGCGGGCCTTTACAGGCCGCGGCTCATTGACTGCAGTTCACTTTTGCTGCAGCACTACCGAAAGCCAGAAACAGCCACACGCTCCGAACAGCCATAACCCCCGCCAAGGCTGCACCGGGAGACAAGCAATGCTTTGAATGGGCACTCGCCCCTAACAACAAAAAAACCCTATCCTTTAGTACATCAGATACACACAATTATTCCACAAGACATGCTGCTGCAGGTTGTTTTACTTTTTCCAAAATCCCAAACCAAATCAGGTCAAAGTACAGCAATATACAGAGCAATGCAAGAATGGAATTCACTCCCAAATCATATTATACAACAAAATGATGAAAGAGCATTACTTAAGAAGAAACTTTAGTAATTAATAAGTATTCTTAGGTGTGTAAGAATATTAAATGATGATATTTATCTGTCAGATCATGATAGATTCAGTCAGAGCCTTTCTATTTTCTTTGTGTTTGTGTTATTTAAACTGTCTATTGTTATTGTTTTATGTACACTAGACATCCATTATGATGTGTTATGTTAGTGCATTATGATGAGTAGCGTGAATGTGTATTTTTTGTATTGTCACCATGTAGACTATGTGGACCCAAGGAAGAGTAGCTGCTGCTGTGCAAAAGCTAATGGGGATCTAAATAAGCAAACAAACGGCCTTGTCCCGAACAGACACTGCACTAGTCCAGACTTCATACTGCGCGTGCGTCCTTGTGGTCTGACAGAAGCTCTGTTTTAAGCCATAACTTCATGATACACTTTTTTTAGATCCCTGTCACTCTTAACTATATGTTTTAAAAGGTTTTAGTTATCAGACGTTTGGATCATTTACCTTTGAATCACTTCCTGCATGCTGTTCTGCTACCACCAGCTGCTACAAGTTGGACAACAGACACTGTCTAACTTAGCCTATCCTATCCTGAGGACAATCCAAGTACCACTGGGGCAGAAGACTAAAAGTGGGCCCAGTTTTGGGCCCTGGTCGGTAAGTTTAATTCACCTGAAACTATAGTCTGACAGCTGTCAGTGAATGGTAAGTGGTAAATGGAGTTGCATTTATATAGCGCCTTTGGAGTCTTCCAACCACTAAAAGCTCTTTACACTACATGTCAGCATTCACCCATTCATAAACACATTCATACACTGATGGCAGAGGCTGCCATGCAAGGTGCCAACCTGCCCATCAGGATCTAATCTAAACACTCATTCACACACACCGATGGCACAGCCTTCAGGAGCTGTTTGGGGTTAAGTATCTTGCCCAAGGACACTTTGACATGTGGACTCGAGGAGCCGGGGATTGAACCGCCGAGTGCGTGCTATTGCAACGCTGCGGGCTCTGAGCAGGAGCCCTCGCGTGTACATACCCTGTACACTGTTACAACACTTCCATCTACTCAACTGGTGTTATAGTGTTAGTCTCTTTATATTTTTCACTTTTATCTGTTATGAATTTATGAATTTGTTCTTTTATTGGCATTCTATTTGCTTTATATTTGCATCTTTTTTTTTTATAAGATTATTTCCTGTACTGCTTTATAGGAGCCTATTTATCTTATCCACATATTTTTCATTTTGTAAATGTTTTAATCTGGAAAGCACTTTGTGCTCAAGCAGCTCGAATAGTAAATATTAATTTTATTTCTTTCTCTTGTATATATATATATATATATATATATATACAATATTATTATTATAGTATAGTAAAGTCAACTTAATGTACATTCCCACAGCCACCACCTGCTTCTCTGAGTTCTGTAATTTGAACATAATTGCAGTTCCCTTTCACTAATTGATTTTACTCTGCTTTTTTTTTTTTTTTTTTTTTTTTACAATCCCTGTTAAGATAGCATCAATCAAACTTAACACTGCCTTACAAGTCCAGATGATGGATAGTGTTCCCATGCAACTCTAGTAAGATACAGCAAAAGCAGCACCCAAAGGAAAGAAAAAGGCAGGTAGTCTGCACAATGACTTGCCTGGTAACAGGGCAATGTTTTCATCTACAGTGTCTTCATCAGTCAAACATCCACACAACATGTGACACACCTGTGCAGGAAGTGTTGAGTTTCATTGACAGCGATAAAGAGAAGAGCAGCAGATTAGTGAGAATGACATGACTGCTATGCAATGGATATCTACACTGTACCAAATTTATCAAGACAACATGGAGGATGTTTTGAGTTGGCATTAAGCGGCATGAGTAACAAATAAAAACTGGGAGAGAGTGTCTTACTAAAACATGATGAACTCATTAAACAGGAGATATTAGAAATAAAGCAGTCTCTAATATAAGCTTGTTTAGGTAAATAAAGGCTCTGGCCACTATTTCAGAATTTTTGGTATATCTTCGTGCTTTAATATCTGATTCCACTTTGTTATTTCTGTTGTTAATATTGAGTCATCAGCCAGACTGCTGAGATTTTATTGACAAAGCATAAATGTATTCGGTGCTGTTGACCCTGGTATTTCTATATTGATAAACTCACTTGTTCTTTATCTTGCTTCTTACTGTATCTTTTGAGGGCTTGTGCAGCATTTGCAACTTTTACGTGTTGATAGACAACTCTGTCTCCTCACAATGCTGTTCAAATAAACTAATTAGAATCAGAAAGGAAAGTTATTTCCTTCAAAATATATATGCTAATTTTTTATCACCATGATGAGTACACATTGATAACGAACGCATCTGCAAAATATTCACTGTTAATGCATCTCACTTGTTTTCCTACAATATCTGAAGCGTGATAAGTATTGAATTTTTCAATATTTCACCAAAATAAAAACAAAAAATCACAGACATAGAGTTTTACTATAGCCTAACCCTAATCACAGGAGACGCAGGACGTGGATCTCTGTTTTATCACAATAAACTATCTAATAATTGATAAAATGAAGCCCATTGTGTTGAAGAAATGATGACAGATGCCGTCATACAGCAAACTCGTGAATCTTTGGAAGATGACACATCATTCTTTAGAGTTTATGGCAGTGGGCTTCCAGGGTCGACGAGGTTGTTCATGCCGATGCATACGCACACAAAACATTTACATAACACTCAAACAATGCGTGTTTGAGTGTTATGTAAATGTTTGACGCATGTCCACACACACATCTGCATCTCTGTGGCAATTTTTAAACGACTGAGTGAAGATAAAAATCTACTGAGCACGGTGCTTATTCATAATTCACACTTTGAGGTCACACTATCTACCCTGCCTCTCTCGCTCTCTCTCGAACTTGTGAACTCTGCATTCCTTTTCCATCAAGTGAGGGCAACCAAAGTGCACCAGAGTTGTTCCAACTGGAAACTGTGAAATGTGGGGAGAGAGAGAGAAAGAGAGAGAGAGAGAGAGAGAGAGAGAGAGAGAGAGAGAGAGAGAGAGAGAGAGAGAGAGAGAGAGGTATACCTGTGTTATTGAGTGATGGAGGTCAAAAGGTTGCCATTGCCAAAAGCTGCTAATGGACATGACATAGCACCTTGTTGCTCTTGAGAAACTGGGCCAAACTAAACAGAGTGTTGACTTTAAGCAGAACAAGAGGCCAGGCTTAAGGTGGTTAAGGATTGTTCAAAGCAAAGGTCCAGCATGGGAAAGTGCACGGAATGGACGGGAACTATAAATACCACCCTAAATCAGAATGACTGATTTTATTGATCCTTTAAATGTACAGTGGAAGTGATCCTCATTGCAATTGCACTTTCAGAAAGGTGACCTATTCTATCAATGCAAAAGCCAAATGATATGTTTTCCGTTGCCATGTACAATTCCTAAATTTACTTTACAGTTTTACTCAATTTACACATCTTTTTAAACTAGAAAAGCAGCGATATACATTTCATATTCCTTTTCATCTTTATTTTATGCAGGAAACATAAATCTTTGAGGCAGAGCACAAAGGCTGAGAGAGCTATGAAAAGCATGTTTGGACATTTTCGGCCACAACTTATTATCAGACAGACTATAAAGGTGATAAACTCTTTACTGCGAGTAATAACAGTAAAATGGTACCGTACAACGCATTCCCATGTTTTTTCTTTTTTTTTTTAATAACTTGGGTTGCAAAATTGCAATATTGAAGGAATTAACAATAATTTATGGTAGTTATTGGGAAATAATGGGAATAAAATGGAAATATAGGGGCTATTTGCTCAGGCTGTATTTACCATGTCATACGCCGATACACTGAGCAATTAACCTTTACCATATCATAAGCAGACATAATCCATTCATTTGCAGAATATATTCATTAATTTGTCAAATACATACAATGTGAAATGAATCGTGTGGTGAGTTAGCTAGCTAGCAACTTAACTACTGGGGAAAGGTTCAAGCCGACAATGTGGGCTGCTGTGTGCAAACTTAGGATATAAAGTGAACAACTAATTTATAAAATAAATAATTTACAATAAAGAATGAATTAAAAGTCCTCGAATAGCATGCTCAATCAAGCTACATCCCACACGGTGGCTACCAAGCAAAACCTAAATGTGATGGAAGAATGCACTGTGCATGCAGAGGGTTGCAATTTTACTGAATTCCTAATTAAAGTTGCAATAGACAAGTTTTCAACTTTTTCCAAACTTTATTAATAACACAGTAATATTACAATATAAATAACACCGGCTGTTCCACCGTCAGCCATATCCCCTACCTGGGGAAAGCTACCGATAGCTACTGGGGGAAAACGAAAGCGCTGTCCTTTTTGGTTGCACAAAAGTTGAAGCACTTCCTTTGTGCTATGCTGTAATGTAATGTAATTTTTCATGGCCAATACAGTCCTGCAATAAATCCTGCTGTAGTGGCTAATTGGCCACAATTCAGTCCAGAAATGTACACTAGCTGTCTTTATCTTCCAATTGTGTTTGAGTTTTAAGAACAGTTGAACCTCCTGCCATTCAAACACACCAACTAAGTGCATTATATTACATCATGATGACAACCAACACCCTAGCCATGTTATTGCCCCCACTGGCCTGGAGTGTAAATGCCCAAAATGCAATTTTTAAATTAAAAACACTGTTATTGTTTGCATGTTCTCGCTTATACTTTTATGGATACCATTCCTAGAGAGTATACACCAAGGTTAAATCGTTAATGCTTGTTTGTTGTTTTATATGTAGTCATTGCCTCGAATGATTCATGTCTTGATTATGTTTTATTCTGCTGAAGACAATTCTCCACCATAGAAGGTAATAAAGCTGTAAACTTTAATGAAAGCATTTAGTTTTTGGGATGCTAGGATTGCATTACATACATTACATGACATAGTAACAACAATAACAAAACACTAAAATATCCATAAAGGAATTTATTGCAGGGCTGTATTAGGTTAATTTATTTTGCACAGGTGTCCATATTTTTTTCTGGTATTTTAGGAATTTTCGGTGTACAAAGGTTAGTAAAACATTAACATTAAAAGTTTATACAACTAAGATTTTAATGAAGTTACAAGTAAGATTAACTTTAAGACTTAAGTCAATGCTGAAACACACATTTAAACATGATTTGCAGTACAGGACTGACTGCATAGACATACTGTATGAGTTGGGTTTGAGCCTAGGTAACTTGAATCTCAGAACCAATTTAAGAGTCAGACCTTGATTTAAAGGTCCCATATTGTAAAAAGTGAGATGTTCAGGTCTTTTACATTATAAAGCAGGTTTAAGTGCTATATAAATACTGTGAAACTATCAAAACGCTCAATATACGGAGAAATACACACAGCCCGTATTCAGAAATTGTGCGTTTGAATCAAGCCGTTAGGATTTCTGTCCATTTGTGATGTCACAAATATACAATATTTAGACCATTACGCGGTTTTAAATTTAAACATTCTAAATGTGTCCCAGTTTATTTCCTGTTGCAGTGTATGTAAATAACATCAGCTGACAGGAAGTAAACATGGACCCAAACTGTTGCCTAGCAACGCAATTCCGTTGAAATGCGCTAAAACGGAGCGTTTCAGACAGAGGGTAAATACAGGTATATTAAGGCAGACAGTATGAGGAAAATAAAGTTTTTTAACATTACAGCATGTAAACATGTTCTAATAGAAAAACAAAATACAAGTATGAACCTGAAAATGAGCATAATATGGGACCTTTAATAAGTTGTATTCACCCATCCATCCCTTTCAGACAGTTGTATATGCTAATGTATTTTATTGCTACACTGCTGCCTCTTTGTTGTCCACATAATCCTTTCCAGCAGAGTTAACTTAAGGGCTCATTCACACGGGATACATTATATAGCTTGGTCCCTTTCTTCTTCTTCCATTTTCTTTTTCCTCCACCTCAAGAAGGTCACAGGTCAGCCTACAGAACAGCCACCCCGGAGCTGATAGGGAATCAGTGCCTCATCAAGCACACTTCACTTGGGCGGATATCATCCAGTTCATTTCATCAGAGCAGTCTAGTTTCAACATCAGCTCTCACACAGATAAATATTGAAAGTTGAAGCTGGGGACAGAGAGGCTGAGCAGTGAATAGTTAACAAGCTTCACCGTGGCCGTTCCTGGCACCCAAACAGTATTAGCTCCTCATTTGTCAGTTAGCACTCCTGCTTTCCTGTCAAGGATCATTGATGGCAGTCTTGCTAGGCTTGTATATCATCTAATATACAGCTGTTCAAAGTTTATGGGGGAAGGGTCAGCTCTGCCATTTGCACTCATGGCGATGTCAACAATCCCATAGCTGTCCATTTCAGACTGGCGCAGCATCCTGTTGTAACTGTCCAGACATGCACGGTGAGGCCACTGGATTACAGATGTTTTGGAGGCCCTCCCTACGCTTCACAGTATGCCACGGCAACGTTAATACAATACCCCACTGTCAATGGACAGCGACAAATATTAAATGGGGTGTCCTCCTAATCAGTAACCAGAAAATGAAACTCATCATTATAAGACAATAAGTGAAGTATAAGTCAAGACAAATAAAGGTTATTGAGCCAAGTGGGCCTGTGTGCACGTTGGCAACATGAGAAGACAACAGTCTTTTCAATTAAAACCTGCAAAACATCACAGGCAAAGAGCCAGTATAAATTTGGGGAGGTGGTTTTGGGGTGCTCCCCCAATTTTTTTTTAAGGTTTATTACCTAAAACTATGTAATTTCACATAATTTTTAACCATTATTATTACCATAAATAACACTTAAAAAGCTTGGAAACACAACTTGCTCTAATTAAATAATTATTGTATTATTTACATACACCAATCAGCCATAACATTAGGACAGCATGGGCACCCTGACCGGTCTGTGGCTACACAGCTCCATACGCAACAAACTGCATTGAACTGTGTGTTCTGACACCTTTCTATCGGAACCAGCATTAACTTTTTCAGCAATTTGAGCTACAATAGCTCTTCTATTGAATCGGACAACACGGGCAAGACTTCGCTCCCCACGTGCATCAATGAGCCTCGGGTCTGACCCTGTTGCCTGTTCACCGGTTTTCCTTCTTAGTACCGCTTTTGGTAGGTCCTGACCACTGCAGATCGGGAACATCCCACAAGAGTTGTAGTTTTGGAGATGCTCTGACCCAGTTGTCTAGACAGCACTATTTGGCCCTTGTCAAAGTTGCTCACATCCTTACGCTTGCCCATTTTTACTTGAACCAGCTGATGCTCAGCCCTGATCCAACAGTAAGGGCTGCTGAGTTGCATCAGGTGTGTTCAAAACATAACATAGTGAGTATGTGACTGCTACAACAGCTGTGCTATTGGTTTATTGTCCACTGCTCGTGGTCAATAAACTGATGATGATGATGATGACAGTGGTGCGTACGATAGATGGACTACCACTCTTATTTTATGGATTCATAATGTATAGACAATTAACATTCAGAACACAGGCAGCGACAGTCTTCTGTTACTTATTCGCTAACTACCAAGCATTTATTTGGCACTCAGTTAGTGTGATGAACATGGTATAATCAGTGCTCATCATCTCGCATTAGCAGATAACCAGTTCTGCCCCGGCATTCTAACATGGTTCCTGGTGGATGATTCACTCTCATCGGTAACATTATGTACTGACTATGCAGGACGTGAACATTGTATCGCTACATTACAGAACCTTCGTACTCACCCTGCCCCCGTGCATCGGCTTGTCCAGTAGTATATATTGGCAGGGACTCTGACAGTACATTTTTTAAAGCTTGCGTCTTGTGAGGCCCCCTTGTACTTGTGCGCCATTGATGGTGAGGTCAAGGAAACATCTTGCAATCTTTTGCAAGATGTTTCAACAGTAAACTTGACCTGTCTTTGTTGTAGATAAGAAATAGATACATCACCTGATTACGTTATTTAAATTTTTTCATAGCATACAAGTCTTAAAAAACAGTACTGTAAAAACATGTTTACTTTAGTCGGGTTTCTGGCCACTAGGGATAAAAAAGAGTGAGGGAACTGATATATATTATATCTTGACAAGGGTAAGATGATTATTATCTTGACACTACAATTATATGTGTTGGAGGTGAGATTGTCATTTTGGACTATGCTAGTTTATGACATTTATCTTAGTTAGCATCAGCATGCTAGCTACGGTAGCTGCCAAGGTTTACTTTTTGTGCAGACAAATTGTCCAGGAGCATACAGTCTATTCATTCCTGCACAGCTGTGAGAGGGTGCATACAAGCACAAATCAAGCACAAATTGCAGATTGCAGCATTAATCAGTATTCTCCTAGCAACAAGGCAGTCTGCCACTGTGCTTGACTGAAATCCCATAATGGCAGCCGCCTATTCATTTCTTTATTTAAACCACACAGTGAGTGGAACCCAAGAGTTGGCTTGAGGCTTATTTTGCCTCCTTTGCACATACTGCTGCAACTTCTACAAATCTTTACTCTTGGACTCTCAGGAGTGAACTGTATTGAGTCCTTGGAGCAGAGCTAGACTGGCCCTGTGGAGATAGACCATTTACAACATAAACATTTTAAATGGGTCCCTTTGAATTTCCTGTTGCAATGTTTGTTAATGCAGTAGCAGACAGGAAGTAAACTTGAACCAAAGCTGTTGCCCTAGCAACAGAATGACAATGAAAAACATCTATAGCTACAGGAACAAATCAATACTGGAGATGGACAAAATAAGACCAAGGTCACGCCCAAAATAGCATGCTATTTAGTCTGCTAAAACAGTATGTGAGATTTTTTAGTATAGTATTTCTGGTGAAATATTACAGTATGTAACGCTGGACACTATAGCGGCATAAATATCCCACAATGCAATGCGGTAGTGACGGCGCGGTAGTGATGCAGTGTTCATAACGGACGTTGACGGACAGAAACATCAATAATGCTTCAACTGTAAGAATAAGATTTCACTTTGCATAATATATATTTGCAAAGAATTTGATTCTCACAAATCATTGTTTTGGTCACATGAGGTTGGCACGAGTTACCATGGTTACACATCTTCAACCGGCAAGAAGGCTCTCAGAAAGTGATGACGCAAATTACTGATCAGTGTGTCAGAAAAGATACATACTACTGTTTATTCACACAAAAGTATGTTGAACAATAGTACACATAATGAGTATGTAGTGCATAGTATGCAATTTCGGACGAAGCCTAAACTAAGCTTAATCTGTCTGAACAGTGCTGTAGGACTGTATGTCAAAAAAGAGAACTATGAAAATAGAGAGCAAAGGGATGAACAGCTAAGAAAAAGAGATGACAAACACAAGTGGTGACTTGAGGAGAATAGACAGTCGCCACTCAATGTCTGCTCCACTGTGAATATAGCAGAGGAGCAAAAAAAGTGTCCCTGCCCTGACCTGGGAGAGACTGACAGCATGTATCAGAGAGAGAGAGAGAGAGAGAGAGAGAGAAAGAGAAAGAGAGAGGGAGAGAGGGAGAGAGAGAGGGAGAGAGAGAGAGATAGAGAAAGAGAGGGAGTCTGTGTGTAAGTGTGACAGATAGAGTGACAGGGACAGGGAAGCAGCAGTGTCCCCAGCGATTGTGGTTTCTTGTCTGGTTACATATTCAGTCCTGACAGACACTGAAGGCTGAATAAGGATTTACTGGACTGGACAGTTACAGACAGGAAGAAACACATTATATGTTTGAAATGAAGTGTTTAGCTCTCTGCTAAAGGCTGGCAAACTGTATAAAATTATAAATGCAATAATATTATCATTAATATCTAATAAAGCATAATTGCTTTTTTTCTTTATTCATGATAAGAAATTGTGTTAATTGATCAACCTGCTAAATATTCATTAAAGTAACACGCAGTGCCAATATAACTCAAAACAACTTCTGTCAACACCTAAAACCCCTGTTTTAACTCCTAAATGGATGGGTGTTATTCCAAACATCCCTACATACCTTGGGTCATTAGCTACTCGGCACTTAAGCCTATAGTGTGTAGGATTTGGCGACATCTAGCAGTGAGGTTGCAGATTGCAGCAAACTGAAACTTCTCCTGTGTGCCAGGCATGTAGGAGAACTACAGTGGCCGACGAGAAAATGTCCCTATTGCCGCCATATTGGGGAAGGCAGCACTGGACTGTAAACAAAAATAAGTGAATGGGGGAGCTGCCGTTTTTCTGGATAAAAAGCTTTACATTTCTGAAATTATTTCAATAAGTCATTTTTTATATTCAAGCATTTATGATCTATGTGGAGTACTGTAAATTTGATCCCCCACCTCAATTAAAAAAACTTTTAGTGAAAAACTAATCAGTAACTTTATGTACTGCTTCCAGTTCATGGATCACTGGCCAGTCTGTTTGTCGATATGATGGGATTCAATAGTTGATTCTTAAAAAGTTGTCCTCTCTGGACACATTTTCATTCAAAGATTTTTCATATCATCAACGTTGCCGTTTAAGTTACATCTTTACATAACGTTTGCTTCCGTAGTTCATCAGATAAGAGCAAGCTAGCATTCGTTATTGTTTAATCCTCAACCAATAGAAAAGCTAATGTTAGCTTATAGTATCTTCATGTCTCACATAATATCATGTTTAAAACTTTAAATTTACGATATGCGTCTAATACGGCAAACAATAAAGCTGATGTCATGTCTTGGTTTCTAATGTTAAGCCTATCGTTGATACACACTCTTTTGAGCATCTAGCAGTGATTATAGCCTAGTAGGCTATCAAGATGTTATGTAGCTGGAAACAAAAATGTGTTTTTCTACTCCAGGTAGATCATAAACCCATGAATATAAAAAAATTACTCACTAAAATCGTTTGAGAAATGTAGACGTTGTAGTGCTTTTTATCTATTAAAACTTCACTTGTACTTGTTTACAGGCCAGTCCTGCCTTCCCCAATATGGTGCCAACATTGAGGTATCGCAGCAACAGGTTGAATCAGCCAATGCGGTATCTATGTATATATGGTATGTATGGGGAGTTATCTGTTGCCACACAGAAAATAATACAATTTTAAAAGTGAGAGGAAATTTTCAGAGGGTGCTTGGGGGAAGCTTGAGCGCCCCCTTGATGCCATGCATGATTTTAAGTTTTTGTTATTGTCAACAAATGCCATGGAAAAAGAAAATCCAGCAGTTTTAGTTCATCCTGTCTGAGACTCTCAGCCCCAAGCCCATTGTTTCTGATTGAATAAATTAAGCCTTAAAAAACAGGTCACAACTATATATTATTTTTGTAAAGGCTCAGTAATTTAGATAAAATATTTGTAAGAAGATGTAACTCACATATGAGGAAATAATGCATCTGTTGGGGACTATTTACAGCGGCGAATTAATCCACAAACTTCAGGGATATCAATCTGTTCCATTTAGGAAGCACAAGCGATTGTGAATCACTTTCACCTGCTTTGGTGCAAATGAAAGTGACAACAGGTGCAATGACGGTGCATGTTTCTGACCAAACTGTCAGAAACAGACTCAATGAGGGTGGCATGAGGGCCCAATGTCGTCTAGTGGGACCTCTGGTCAGAGGACTGATTCGCCAGAGAATACCAAAATTGCGCCATTGGCACCCCGTTCTCTTCACAGATGACAGCAGGTTCACACTGAGCATATGTGACAGGCGTGAAAGAGTCTGGAGACACTGTGGTGAACATTATGCTGCCTGTAACATCATCCAGCATGACTGGTTTGGCGGTGGGTCAGTAATGGTCTGGGAAGGCATATCCTTGGAGGGTCGCACAGACCTCCATGTCATAGACAACGGTACCCTGATTGCTGTTAGGTACCGGTATTAAATCCTTGTCAGACCTTACGCTGGTGCAGTGGGCCCTGGGTTCATCCTGGTACAGGACAATGCCCGGCCTGATGTGGCCAGAGTTAATAGATCCAACTGAGCACCTATGGGATGTTATTTATCGGTGCATCCGACGCCACCACAGACTGTCCAGGAGCTCACTGATGCCCTGATCCAGGTCTGGGAGGAGATGCCCCAGGGCACCATCCGCCGATACACACCATACACACTATTGAGTCACATTATGAGTTGCCGTGATGAAATTCACGCAAGTTTGTCATGTCATTTTGTTCTCAACAAATTATACAATGTACATCAGTAGAGATTTTACACTTGAATAATTCGTTCATCAAGATCTAATGTGTGATTTAAGTGTTCACTTAATTTTTTTGAGCAGTGTATATAAACTACAGTGTGTGTGTGTTTATGGTAATAAAGGAACATGTCTCCCAGTATAACAGTGTGGCTCACTGACGTGTGTTTAACAGTTTTGTACAAAAAAAAAATGTCACTAGAAAATATATATACAGTGTATATATATCAGACTTGGATACATACACTGTACTTGTTAGTAGGATCAAATCATTATTGGATTTGGTATTTTGTTGACAATAAAAAATAAATAAATAAATAAATATCACTGGACTTCTCCTTCATTACAGACGCTTACATCATCCACCAGCTTCAGTTGCTCTTCTCTAAACGCACATCATGAAATTTTATACCTGCCTCCCACTTAA